>DWCF01004759.1:0-15625 GCA_018230265.1 Delias oraia | reverse complement strand
TTATAGAATCAAAAGTTTACCTATGCCGTCTAGTTAAGCCAATTGGTCACACTTCAGCGTCTTTATTTTACTAATAATCCCTATTGAATTGTGATTTAACATCAATATTGGTATCAAAGATAGCTATCATCACCATTAGCCTGTCAAGTCCACTGCTGAACATAGGCCTCCCCCAAAGACCACCTATAACGATCTTGAGCGATCAGGGTCCTGCGGTTGCCATATATCTAAGACTGCTATATATCTACCTAAATAAAGTTATCGATTTTTGTAGCTTACTGAATATTTATTTAATACATACTATTCTCGTTACTTACGAACTAGGCTAAAATCTCTTCTTAGTGCTCTTTCGTTCGTGTCGTTTTTGCAACAACAAATGCGTGTCAGCAATTGTTTCAAGTAAGAAGTTTTAAGAGTCTCGTAGCTAAGTGGTTGTATAAGCCTATCACAAAAAAAGTGGTATCCGGTTCGATCACCGGTCTGAATCAAAATAGTATTAAACAGTGGTCAGGTGATGGTTTTTATACTGTCTCAGGTACGTGAAGGATATGCTGAAGCATATGCTAACACGATACTTGGATCGGTTCGTCCGAAGTGATACTACTATCTCATAGATTACCAGAGTGAGATAGTACTTGTGCAGTGTTTCGCTTAATGAATCCTCATTCAGAAGCCCTCGAAGTTATACAGCTCAAGCGGTGTAAGAAGTCTGCAACAATTAAAGGGCGGAATGTGGCGCGGTTGTTAATAGGCACAGGCTCTTTCCACAGAGACTCGTGTGCGCCGTTGCCCGCTATGCCGTAAATTAGCGACTATTAATTATGCTTCAATCAAGTCTTTGTAAATTGCGTAGGTTTCATAAACCTTTTCGAAATGTGAAAGTAAATACTCAGTTTGTGTAATAGAAATTCGTTGTTCCCGTGGCTTGATGTATTTTAACCTCAGACGCAAAGAGAGGTGTTATGTCTAGCCATGATAAGATTACGTCGAATCAATTTTGGAATTCTTGTTTTTGTTGTTTGCAGGTGTTTTGATACGGTATCTAGTTTTCTAGTTGACCTCGATATCTGTTTATACGTGTTAGATATCTAAAATACAATATATTATATTTCCTCGCCAAATGTCAAGAATGAAACTTTAGTTGCGTTGATTAAGTTCTACAATAGGATATGCAAGGAAATGCCTCCGTGGCGCAGTTGTCCATGTGCGGCGGTTATTTTTTGTTCTTAAGAGAGACACTCGACCCGTGGTCAGCTATGTAGGTAATAATAATAAAACAACTAGATATGAAACTTCCAATGAACGATTTTAAGAGAAAAAATAAAGCCAAAGGGAAGTTAAAGCGTTGCCTTTAATATTTATAGGATTTAATTATTATTTAAATCGATACTTCGACGAAATTTTTAAAATTTACATTATTTAATAAGTTTCCACCCTTGGTGGTGAAGCATATGCGAACGCATTAATAGGGCCGGCTCATTCGTGATTCCACGCTCTCACAGAATACTCAGCGTGAAATAGTTGTTGTACTTGAAACGGTGCTTCTACTATGTTTCGCTGAGTGAGTGAGGATAACGGAGATCCTTCAAAATGCCGCTTAAGCGGTGCAAAAACCCAGCAACACAACCAACGCGCGGACTGTGGCGCGGTTGGTGATGGGCGGCGGTGATCTCTTACTATATAAGAGACCCACCTCTCTGTTGTCTGCTACACCATAATAAAAAAATATAAACTTTATGGAACAGATAATTATAAGCTAAGTCATGGATGTTCTATTTTTATCAAGATCGGAGGTTTTCTTCTAATCTAGGTTAGATTTAACGAAGTACTACTGTGTTCATTTGAAAATTTGCAATATTTGTTCAGCGGTGTACGGAGAGGACTCTGTGGCGTCTATCGTATCGATTGACCTTGTCTTACGCGAATCTGGTAACGTCGTTGAAGGTTAACAGTTTTAAATTATAAAAATACAGCTGCGTCACATTTGACGAAGGCTAGTTTGTCAGGTTGTGTAATAAAATTGACCGCGCATCAATACAACGGTACAGATAATCGTACAATCATAAACTAAGTCTATTAATAGCAACTCTGTAAGCTCGAGTCTATACGTATTTTTAAATACCATAAATTATGAATTTTTATTTATTTAAAACCTACTAATGCAACTTAAACGAAACAACAGTAAAAAATTAGGATACACAAAAATTATAAAGCAAAGTTTAAAAGTGATCGCCCTCGGCTGTAACAAAATCAAAAATCTTTGTATTCAGCCAAATTTGTACATAACTTTGTATGCCCCACCACAAGCGACACCCCGCCCCTCCCCCATACACCCAAACAACATTACATTAAAATACCCGTGGGAGACCCATGCTGAAGCATATGTGGATGCACTAATTGGGCCGAAGTCACACCATGGGCTCACAGAATACTCAGCGTGAAATGGTAGCTGTACTTGAAACGGTACCTCTACTTTGTTTCGCTGAGTGAGTGAGGATATCGGAGGCCCTTAAAAAAATGCCGCTGGAGTGACGTAAAAAGCCGGCAACACAACCAACGCGCGGATGTGGCGCGGTTGTGCATGGGCGGCGGTGTTCTCTTACCATATAGGAGACCCACCTGCTCCGTTGTCCGGTTTACTATAAAAAAGATTAGATTATTAGTAGATTGAATGAGTGCTAATATTAACTCTTAGTTTGCTGTGTCAATTTGAGCATGAATCACGCACCGTGACTGCTTTAGTGTGTGTGTAATGCGCATGTGTGCGAAGGACGAGGGTGGCTACCCCATTTCATTTAGTGATGTTCAATCTAATCGTCGATATCAAATTTCAATGACACAGTCGAAATGTTTACATAGAATTTTATACAAGCTTATGAATGTATAAATTTATTTCTTACTTTTTATACATTCAACCATTCGAAGGTATATGTGAAACACGGCATTTGAGAGTGCAATAGCTGAACTAAAACCTCAAAATACCAGCTGGCAGAATTAAAATCGCCATCAACACCTCCGTAAGCAGAGGGAAGAAGAGGAAAAACGATGTCCACAACTCCAGGGTGCCTTTCAGAATAGGATTCTCTAGGATCACATTTTGCATTTAACCCAAGAGCCCAGGATACGAAGCCGTTCTCGGCCTCCTGCGTATTGTGAAATACATTGGAAACCTAAGTCACTACCATAGCACCTATTGACTCACCAAGCATGTATACACACAACCCGCTTCCGCGTACAGAGAATTTTCGACATTACATCCTATTTTTTGAGACACGGCAAAGCCCTTCCATAGACTGTCTATAAATGACAAGTAATTGAAAATAAACATTTGGATTACGCTATCTTATAAGACCACAAGACTCTCAACTTAGCATGATTTACATACTAATCGTGAACCGATAAATACAGAAATGTATTTAAGCATAATTTATGACCTAATTCAATTGCCGATAAAGATTAGCGTGTGACTGCATCGATACCGCAATGCCCCGCTCTGTTTTGATGCCGACGGGCTCACGCTTTAGTACGAGTCCAGCGATCGCCGCTGCCGGTCGTCTCTATTTCTGCACGCCGCTGTGCCGTTTTCAAATAAATTACGCGTCCATTTTCAACCGTCCTACTGGAATATTAGCAAATTGTATCCTTCGTACGCCCGGTAACTACGTAGTGGATGTTCCTAGTTTTGTTTTTCTCACCGTCGACGGTGTTTCTTTGTTTAATTTGATTGCGTGTGTATTTTTTATCGATTATTGTTACCGCATCGTGTCGACATGCATGTTTCAAAAATCGTTTTGACGGTCATTGTTGATTTTAAATTCGGGTATTTGAGTATTTACTTGTGTATGTACTAATTTCTAATGTCTAAAGTGTGGTTGAGGCAGGATTCTCAGCGTTTTTTTTATATATAGCATTTTTATCGCGATGCGAAGTATAATTGACCAACCGTTCTAAATATGCCTCATTAATATTCAGTTATTTTTACATTATTCGTTTCATGTGTATGTGGGCTGGTATTATATACTAAAAGCAAATTTCTAAGCCAAGACCACTTACTTTCGAGAGCCTTAAAGGTATGTGCTTTTATAAGTCTACCACGAAGCGAGAGGTATCGGTTTCGATTCCTGGTAAAAAAATAAACCATTTACAATTTATTGTCTTTGAAGACAGTAGCCGCGCGATTGCCTTAACACTGTTTTACGCGTGTTAAAGCCATGCTAACGCACTAATTGGACCGTCTCGTCCGAAGTGATACCACTGGCTCATAGACTACAATCTTGTAACGGTATTTGTACGGTGCTTCGCTGAATGAGTGAAGATATCGAAAGGTCTTGAAATTATATCCCTTACGGCCGTAAAACGCTGAAAACAATCAAAATCTCGCGGTTGTCGATGGGGAGCGATGACCTCTTACCACAGGCAATATCAAGGCATCCATATCACCTTGATGGTAGTCGTTCCACAGCTGAGCGTTTCTTTAAGGCATTTTGTGGCGCGTGTGGAATCACCTGCTTGCAGAGATATTGAGAAACCAATACGTGACCATGGGCGAAAAACCGCCTGTCCCATACTAGCCTCCTCATCCATTGCCTCCGATTGCGGCAATCTTTCAAAAGTTATTTTAGAAATTTTCCAAGTAGGTACATTGTATAACAAGAATGGAAGTCACCTTAAACCAATTTATCACGAGTAACGTCTGGTCTCGGCGTTTTTATTGTAACTGGCAAATTTTTTGCTTTTATCGATAAAGTAGTTTTGCCTAAATAATGCCTTTTCTACCATAATGTTCTTCTATAAACTATAGTCTTATTACGGGCTTGGTAACTGCTTTTCTTTATATTAACAGTTAAAATTCAATTCGCGATTCATCGGTAATAATCAAAAAAATTTTAAATCATTTAATTTATAAATTTATACCGTTTTTGATAATAAACAATTATAATAAATATGTATTTTATATCTTTGATAATTAAATTAATACCTACTCTGATTTATTTGCCGTAGTGTTGCCCAAATGCAAGACAGCTTAGTCTTGGTCTTGCGCCAATACATCTGGTATTGGTCATGGTCTTGGTCCTGCAGCAAGAGTCTTGCAAGTTTTGAAATTACCTACTAGACTATTGATATTTATTAAAGTTTACTACAGATTTTAGAAAAATCTGTCAGAATAGGAACATTTTGAGGTTGAATTAGCATAGCCATAGTAAAGACCAACCAGATTTATAAAATATGTCGAAACATTTAATGGGAAATTCTAAAAATCACTGGCAAAAAAAAATAGCTGCAAGACGCAAGAGTCTTGCAGGCTTAGTCTTCTTCTTACACGGTCAGTCTTGATCTTGCATTTGGGAAACACTAATTTGCCGTTTATTTTATTAAGGGCGGTTCGTAAAAACAGTACCTTTTTGATTTCCTTGGCTCCGTGAAAACTTTACTTGATTTCCTAGGAGTCCATAGCTGATAAGACCTTTATGGATGGATGGGAGTCTGTGCTCTAAATTAAACAAAAAATGAGCACAATCGTTGTTATTCCGTCAGCCATTTATATTCGGAACGTTATGCATTGTTGGTTGCTCGCTAATTGCCACATTTCTCGAGTGGACTTTCGTTTCTTTCTTTGTCTGGTTTGTAAGTGCGATTGGCGTTTTGGCTTTGTGTTAGAACAAATTTATTTTGGTTCATTATAACTGTAACGGGTTAGAATATCTAATCCCATTTCGATGTTTATCGTTCGACAACTGAGCTTTTAAACCGTTTTGAGGCGCACCAGCACTGGGGAATCCGATGCCGGTATTTCTAAGCCATTAACGATACGGATCTTAAAAAAATTGTGGGATTTTTGGAAAATTATTGCGTACAGTTTTGTTTTGACTCAAAATTTTCCTTTCGTATTGTAAAATTTTCTTACTCGATTTTGGTTTCTTTTCTTTCTGTATTTTATACTATGATTTAAAGTGTTGGTTAAATAGATTTCGTTTAACGCTCCACAACCCGCGCTTTGGTGTGTCTTGTCAGCTTTTTACCCAACTTAAGTTGTATAATTTTACGGGCTTTCTATAATGGAATCACTCAGCTTTACACATAACAAGTATTGTTTTACTTCTGCTTTACTTGTGATACCACGGTCTCACAGAATACTCAGCGAGAAACGGTACTAGTACTGTTTTGCAGAGTGAGTGAGGATATCGGAAGTTCTTAAAGTGCTGTATAAGTGGCGTAAAAAGCGGGCAACAAAACCAATGCACGGACTGTAGCGGTTCTTCATGGGCGGCGGTGCTCTCTTAACATATATGAGACCCACCTGTTTCGTTGTACGCTATAAAATAAAAAAGCGGCATTTTAAAGGCTTTCGATATACTCACTCAGCGAAACTCAGTAGAAGCACCGTTTCAAGTACAACCATCGAACGTTGAGTACTTTTAGAATAAGCTTTCATTAGGTGAAGGAATTTAGATACTAAACTCCTTGTTAATAACTCAATAGATATAGATTTTATTGTTCGTTTGTTTGTTTGTATTCACACTTCAATAGATGATGATTTACGTACAGAAACAAACAAACTCGCTAAAGAGATCAACGACACACCCCGCGTAGGAGTCGGATCTATTTTCGATCTGTCGCCATCCCGTTCTCGCCTATGCACTGACCTATCTCTATCTCTTCAGCGTGTTAGGCAATCGTTGGCAAGGGCCTAGCGTGTGCCAAATTGCACGTGTATTCAGTTCAATCGTTTGTTTTTATTGACTTTCACTCTGGTCGAATCTTGAAAGTTAAAGAGACGGCAACACAAGCAGTGCACGGACTGTGGCGCGGGTGGTGATTGTGTTTTCTTAACGTATAGGAGACGCAATTGCTCCGTTTTCCGCTATACCGTAAATGAACTTGAGAGCTGTCTTAGAGGGGTAGAAAGTTTAATATTTGATCTAAATTTTTCACAAGTAGAAGTAGAAGTTTTCGTAGAAGCCGCTGGAGGGCTATTTACCCTGTTCAATTTGAACACCAAGACGTCTTGGGCTCACTCAGTCAGCGAAACAGTTTCACGGTATTTTTAAGCCTATGGTAATACTTTGAACGAGCCAGTCCCAATTAATGCGTCACCATATGGTTCAGCTTGGCTCACCTACGGGTGTGAGAGTATTTATACACTCGTCAGGCCATTGTCAAGCCTGTCCAAAGACCGATTATAAAATAATATAATTTTTTTATTTGAACTAGGGATCGACCCTCATACCTCTCGCTTCGTGGTAGGCATATAAGAGCACTTAGCTATAAGGCTTTCTCTAAATATAAAATAGTATCTTTTGTAAAGATTTTTTAATGTTTCCTCACTGAATACATTATATATTTAGTAGAGACTATATATTTTTAAATATATAAGGTTGTTACGTAATGTTACGTGCGTTGTGCATTTAATATGTGCTCCGAATGTGCACACAGATTAGGTCATCTGTTGGCGTAAGCGGAATGAATTCAATTGCAAATTTAATTGTATTCATTTTGTTTGGATAATAACGTAATATTCAGTGGTTGGCTTTTTTAAATGATTACTTTCCTATCCTGAGGAGTGATTGGAGTTTAGTCTGTGATTTTTCGTTTCTTAAAGGTTAATTAATTATCTTAGTACAGTAGAACCTTGTTAAATTGAACCTCATTTAGTTGGTGCATATGCGATACCGCGGGCTCACAGAATACTCTGCGTGAAACAGTACTTGTGAGTTCGTGGTATCACTCCGCGGTATGCTTAAGCATGGCTCTCCCACGGGTTGTAGAGAGATATATGTTATAAAGGTATATATGATCTATATAGAGATTTTAGTCTTCATCATCATTTCAGCTGTAGGAAGTCCACTGCAGGACATAGGCCTCCCCTTTGGATCTCAGCATATAGTATGTTATTCTTATGACAGTATTTGTTTAGCTTCACTTTGCTATATTCATCGCCTCTCTCCTGTCTTTCTAACATGAGTAACAGGTTTGAAACTGGTTCAGGCTGTGCGAGACCTGTCTGAATCGGTCCATAGACTTTATTTGTTTTAGACTTTGTACGGGCTTTATATGGTATATAAAAGTTAAAAGTCCAAGGTTGCATTACTAGAATCAATGTCTATATCTGTCATTGTCCCGCTAAAGTGCATTTGTCATTGCGAAAATTGGACAGAACAATGTTATGGCAGTTCATAAGCAAGTAGGTTTTAATGTCGTAGTGTTTTATGTTTTTCTATTCGTTTACAGTAAATAGACAATAATTTTGTATGAATTTTATACGTGTATAGTGTGTAAATAGTGTTAGTGCTCTGTGGAATGGATTATATTAACTAGGACAGCCGTATAATGTCGAAGACCCTAAACGCGTACAGAATGTGAGTATATTGCGTGTGCTTTGTAGATATATGTAGATTTATGTACAAATTCGTAAGGGAAATATGTACATATTACGTTGCATAAGGTAACTTGGAAAACTGTGGGTACAATTTTTTTGTGTATTATGAAAATAGAAAGGCATGGACACCACCAGTCCTTGGGGGTTGCGTAGCTGGCATTTTAATAATAGTTACGCTCTTTATGTGAAGCCCCCAAGTCGTATAGGTTTGGCTATATTTAAAATAGTTTTAATTTGACATTTGTGCATACTTCTGATCGATATATTAAAACTCTCATCAACTTTATAGATAAAACTTTGAAAATGCGTTGCTTTTTTTAATAATGTAAAATTTGACACGCTCGTTGCTGCAATGCAACTTACATCAAATGGAAATTTGCGACGAATATTGTCATCTGAGTAGGTACCACAGACAATTTGACAGATTATAATAGTTAAGGGACGAGTATTTTTCCATAAATAATATATTTTTGAGCGGAAAGAAACCCATTAGAACTGTTTGGGTTAATTTGTATAAAGCTGTCACAGTTGTATTTAGAAATATTTCATGATTATTTCCTTCCCCCTTTCCCCCACCCCTGTCCGGTCTAGACATATCGATTGGGTACCAGAATTAAATTTGTAGTTTTTTTTGATTTTATAGAAACATAATTAGCATTGACGATCATCAGCGTAACTACCATTTTTATACTAAATGGCACCTAATATTAAGTTTGTTTTTCTTCATCACTGTAAACTGGCATCGACTTTATGGTAGCCAATAGGATTTAGTAAAAGAGGCAGTAGAAAGAGCAAAATTCGGCAAAGAAAACGAAATATAGACTAGTATGGATTGAAGAGGCCTTCGCCAAAGGACAAAGAAGTCTATATATAACTTTTGAACGGTACAGGGTTTTTTTATAGTATAGCGGCCAACAGAACAAGTGTGTCTCCTGTATGGTATGAGAACACCGCCGCCCATTACCAATCGTGCCGCACTTCACGCTTTCGTTGTGTTGACGGCTTTTTACGTCTCTTAAGCGGCATTTTTAATGGCTTCTGATATCCTCACTCTGCGAAATTAAGTACAAGTTGGTACCATTTCACGCTGAGTATTCTGAGCCTAGCGAGATATTTTAATAACTATAAAAGCTTTATTATTATCCTGTCTAGGCACGCATGTTGATAAGTATAATGGCGTTTTTAATAAAAAAATCATACGTTTTATATGAAAATACGTCAGTCCAGGAATAAATAAAAATAAAGCATATTTGTCCCACGTTCCAAATTGAAATCAGATTGTTGTTACCTGTCTTAAAGTCTCGACAATTGATACGGGTTCTACGAAATGTTTAATTGTATTGTAATATTTGATGTATAAATTAATTTTATAATAAAAACTGTTTATCTTTTAACGACTAAAGAAAATAAAATGTATAAAGTGTGCATGGCCAACCGCGCCATTGTCTACTCATTGGTTGTGTTGCCGGCTTAAGCAGCATTTTTTAAGCGCCTCCGATATCCTCACTCAACGATAGATGGTTGAGGTAACGTTTCAAGTAGGTACAAATACCATTTCACACGGAGTATTCTGTGAGACCGTGGTATAACTTCGGACGAACTGGCCCGATAAGTGTGTTATATCTACTACAGTAAGGCTCTCCCACGGGTGAAATGTTATAAATTTAAAATAAATAATGGAAAATAATAATAATAATACATTTCTAAATATTATAAAGATGTTCATACTATCCCAGATTTATTTATCACAGAATACTCAGCGTGAAAACGGTACTTGTATTTGAAATGGTACTTCTACTGTATTTCACGGAGTGAGTGAGAATATCGGAGGCCATATAGAAGACCCACCTGCTCCGTTGTCCGCTGTACTATAAAATAAAGATTTCAATTAGCGAAAGTAGACTCTAATTCTTCAAAGGTATGATGATTGATATTTGACATAATAAGTTCATTTACAGCAAATTTTTTTTTTAATGGCTATGCCAAAAGACAATACGCCGCCGTGCCGAAGTGTAAAAAATATGTGCAATATAGACAACGAAACGACTAGTTGCATATGGCACAGCGCCAGGGGGGAAACTCGCCTTTGTTTGTCTACGATGTCTATGCAATATATTGATTACCTACATTTTTATTCATTTAGTCTACGTCGGAGTTTTTATTGTTTCTAAATATCGGCTAAATATTTCTAATCTATCTTAAAGCACACTTATCACAAGATAAGTACTTAATATCTGCTGATATTGTTCTGAATTTGTGTATTATTAATGCCTAAATCAACTTTGCCTAAATACTACCGTATTAAATGATTAATTTACGTTATATATTTTTGTCTGTTATTTTTTTCCTGTAGGAGAGTCATGCTGATGCAATTATTCTGGATTGACACCTCCGGCTGAATTTCAGCTTTATCAATGTGTCATTCCACAACTGAGCGTTTTTTGAAGCATCTTGTGCCGCTCACCACCTCTCTGGAATCGGCTACTTGCAGAGCTATGACTTGGGATTTTTAAAATCAGTATATCTATTCCTAAAAGGCTAGCGATGCAACCGCAGAGGCTGCATATGTCCATGGGCGGAGATATGATTTTCCTTGTATGTAAAAGTCTAATTGGACCAGCTCGGCCGCAGTGATCTTCGGGCTCCCAGAACAGTGTGAAGCAGCACTTTCGCTGGCTAAATATCTCAGAAGCGGCGTAAAAAATACCTTTGGCGGCGGTGATTTTTTAATCCATCAGAAGTAGCCTGCTCTGTTTGCTGTTAAAGATATTCCAACATGTAAAATTAAAAGTATATTCGTGGAAAATTTTACTTCTCAATTTGAAGACAGTATAAAAATTTATTTCAATGTAAAAGCCTTCGTGTTATCGAACTAAATAGGATTCGGGGATGGCCTTCGAGGGTTGTCGCCCTTGGTAACCATGGCGACGGTGTTTTATGCTGCTCACGTGACCATGGAGGCTATAAACTTGTCTGGGGTATGGGGAGAGAGGCTGCGTAGCTCTGTGAACGAAATCGCGTGAATTAGTTTCGATTTTAAGCTTGTACCTACGTTAGTTAAAAGATGTTCTTAGTTCCTAATAGGATTTGTGCTAGTAAATAGCGAGAGCCTCGTAGCTTTATGGTTTTAAAAGTGTATCATGAAGGTATCGCTTTCGAAGCTCGGTCCGGACAATTATAGGTTAATTTATAATTTATTCGGTCACTAGTAGAACTTGACGGTGGCCGGGTGATTGTCTTAATACTGTCGCACCCATGACAGAGCCATGCTCAAGCATATGCTGATGCATTAATTGAACAGGCTCGTCAATTGATACCACGGTCTCACAGACTACTCAGCGTGAAACGGTACTCGTACTGTGTTTCGCAAAGTAAGTGAGGATATCGGACGTCCTTAAAAGTGCCTCTTAACCCAACCAATGCGCGGACTGTGGCGTAGTTGTTCATGGGCATCGTTGTTTGGTCAGGAGACCCATCTGCTCTGTTGTCCGATATAGAATAAAAAAAATAAAAAAGTAGTAAATCTACGTAGTTGTAAATACTTTTGTTTGTAGATACTTTTCTATACTTGTAAAAGTTTTATTTAAGTTTGTTTATACTGCGGTTGGCTGTGGCGATAGACGGTGCCAATCTCGTGTAAGTATAAAAATACTTATATTGAATGAAAGTCGATATTAGTGAAAAATTATATTTCAATTTTGTTTATATATTTACAACGCAACGAATTTAGTTGTTACTCATATTTACACGAGTTCTCTTTGTAGAAACTTTTTTTAATTATCTACCGGGCTACGGAGCAGGTGGATCTCTTTAATAAGAGATCATGGATAACCACGCCATAATCAAAGCGTTGCTTGTGTGTCCGGCTTGTTACACCGTTTGACCGGTATAATTTCACGGTTTATAATGAAAAAGCTGGTTGTGTCATACATTATAAACCAAAGCTGGTTTATAATGTATGACACAAGTACTATAAAGCTTCAATCAATAAAATTAAAGTATTTTTACTTTTTAACTATAATTGTTTACACATATAAACGGACGGATATTATATGTTGACGGGAACACAACATTTTTTCAAGATTAGGAGGTTATCAACGTGCGTCTACTGTGTTAATAAGTTTCAAATTGAATGCTTTGCACCATTACTTATGAATTACTCAAATCTGAAAATATGAAGCTCGAATACAAACCACTGAGCCGCGGAGGCAGTCGCTTAAGGCAGCGACCGGAAAATTCAATGAACCGAATGCAAACTGCACTCGGGGCGCAGCCCGCGGGGTGTTTGGAAAACGTGCCTAATGAACTACGAAACACGGCAATTTTGTTGGTTCTGACGAGCCGGTCGTCTCTTTCCCTTCCAACGTGGTGGAAGAGGATGGAGCGGTTAGCGGATGTCGTTTTGTTGTAGATGTTTCTAGCAGCAGGTGCGACGTTAAAGTCTGAACGTCGTTTAAGAATCTGTCGAGGTTTGCTATAAGTTCAAGACCGCCGTTGTCAGGACTAAGTCAAAGTTAGGATGATAATGTTGATAATTCACAGTATGGTGGGGTAGTTTATAATCAAATGTTTATAAACAATTCGAATATTATCAAGAAGAAGTATTGTTTCTGAAGTTAACATTAGAGAGAGATAGTTTATAATGTATTGACATATTCACAAACAATTCATATAACGTCAAGACTTTTTTATGGTATAGTGTACAACGGATCAGGAGAACCTCCTATATGTCAAGAGAACATCGCCGCCCATGGACAATCGCGCTACGGTCCGCGCATTGGTTGTGTTGCCGGCTTTGTACACCTTCTACACATACATACTTCTACACAGACAGCACAAACATAAAAGAATAAATCGTAGCTAAAATTCCAATATCGTGGAACGATAGCCTGGAATGCGGAGAATGTACGACGTACAGGGCACGTCGACACCCAATTGGCTATATTGGGTTCCATTATCGTATCTCTTATATTTTCAATACGTGGATGGCGTGTATAAAAATTAAAACAAATAGTAGAGCCATAGCGCACTAATTTAGCCGGTTGCTCCGAAATGATACCACGGACTTACAGAATACTCAGCGTGAAATGGTAGTTGTATTTGTAACGGTGCTTCTACTGTTTTCCGCAGAGTGAGTGAGGATATTGGAGGCCCTTAAAAATGCCGCCTAAGTCGCGTAAAAAGCCGGCAACACAACCAAATTATGGACTGTGTCGTGGTTGCTCATGGGTGGCGGTGTTCTCTTTTCATATAGGTGACCCGTGTGCTCTGTTATCCAATATACACCATACCATAAAAAGACGCCTCATTCGAATGCATGCCATCACTGCTTTAGGGAGATGTTCAGACAAACTAGACGGGAAAATAACGGATCGTTGCCCAATATGGTCTGATACGTGCGAGTATTTTGAGGCGCGCTGCGCATTTCAAGTATCTCTATGCGCCATATGGGTCAGTGTATTGCGGTTCTAATATTAATTTGAAATTGAAAGTGCACACTTGACGATTGTCTGTTTCCGTTGATGAAACAGATAAATGAGACGGCTATGAAAGTAAGTCAATTTCAGCCACGAACTCCTAGGAATTTAAGAATAATTTTCACGGACCCCTTAATGAAATAAACAGCATAAAAATACAGATTATATATTTCTTTTGGTTATGATTAGCATTATATATAGCATTATAGCATGTGAGATCCAGAGATGATACCGCGGACTCCCTCGGACCCCTGGGAATCTGCGGACCACAGGTTGGAAAAAACTGGTCTATGTATCTTTAGGAAAGGTATCTTTAGGATTTAATAAAAACTCATAGCTAACTAATTTAAGATATGCCATCAACGTAGTGAGAGGTAAAGGGATCGATCCCCGGCCGGGATAAAAATCTATAATTTATTCGGTATTTGACGAGTCTTGACAGTGGCCGTGTGGCGTATATGTATGCAGGAGTTGTCGTAACATACGAACTGATCCATATAAAGTTTATCAATTAAGCTTGTCCACGTAAGGTCGCCGTCGCCCATGGACAACCTCGCTGCAATCCATGTTTTGAATTTGTTTTTGAACCTTGATGTTCGACTTTAATAACAAAAAATTAAGAAAAAATTTTTTAAAATTAAAATGGAAGTATACCAACACCTAGGATAAACGGACCTCCGCCCATAGACACTCCCAGTCCTTGCCGCCCGCGGGTGCGTTGCCAGCCTTTTAGGGATAGATACGCTCATTTTTTATGTCTACTGGTCGTATTGGCTCGGAAATACCTCAGCAGGCAAAATGAGTCGCAGGAAACCATATAAACACGACACAACTCTTAAATCTCCGAGCCCCGTTTCTAGGTATTAACGCGTCCTCGGTAAGCTGATATCAAAGCTTAGTCCGGTGTCGCGTTACGTAGCCTCAGATTTGCTTCATTGGATTCGGACAAACGACACACAATAAGGTCAGAGCCTGATGAAACACCTTGTGGTAACCGCGCCTCGCTGACCGCATTTGTTTCGCTCGTCTCTGGTATCAGGAGTAGAGGAGAATGAAAATTATATTGACTAGGACATTTTAAAACTCTGTACAGCATGAAATCTACAGGTACTGTTTGGCTGAGTGAGTAAGAATATCGAAAGGCCGTCGAAATTGTTCCGTTTAATCGTTAAAGGCTGGCATCACAACCGAAACGCGTATGGCGGGTATACACGGGTGTTGATCTCTTACCATATAGGAGACTGGCCTGCTCCTTTTGCCGCTATACCAAAACACATCCAACGACTCTCACACGGGCTCATAGAATACTCAGCGTGAAAAGGTTTGAGTGAGGATATCGAAGGCCCTTAACAATGTTGTTAAACTGCGTAAAAAGCCGGCAACACAGCAAGCGCGAACTGTGGCGTGGTTGGTGATGGGCGGCGGTGTTCTCTTTTAGGAATAGTGTTGCCCAAATGCAAGACTTAGTCTTGAACTTGTGCCAATATACCTATACTATTGCGCTCCCAGTCCTGGTCTTGCGGCAAGTCTTGAAATTAGGTATCTATTAGATTATTGCTATTTATTAAAGTTCACTTCAGTTCTTAGAAAAACAGATCAGAATAGGAACATTTTGAGCATCACCAACCAGATTTATAAATACAGTATAAATTCTATATAACGACACCGTAGGGACTGTGCATTTTTTAGCGTTAAAAGAGTTGTCGTTAAATGGAGAGAAGAAAAGGTGGATGGAAGACAAGCTAAACCAACTAAAGCCAATTGATTTAGA
>DWCF01004758.1:0-15627 GCA_018230265.1 Delias oraia | reverse complement strand
ACCGCGGCGCGGTTGTCCATAGGCGGCGGTGTTGTCTTACCATATAGAAGACCCACCTGCTCCGTTGTCTGCTATACCATGAAAAAAGTTAGTGCATTAATAATTTACATTGCAAGATAGGTGAGATATTGGACTTGATGGGTATAGCGTTATACTAGTATCCGTTAGTGTCCTACACCAAATTGGAGTATTTTAAGGCATTTTATACCTGACCACATGTGTTTCAGTTTCGGTCGTACTGTAATTTTTACATACAAAATTTAACAGGAGTCAAATAGTAATCGAAAACCTGACACAGTATCTCTAAGGACTCCAAAGCCTCAAATGTTATGACTGAGTTTTGGCTCAAAACCTTCTCTTCAGTTATCTATGTAGTTATAATTGAGTTAAAACCTACTGAAAATGTCGATAGAAAAATCAAAGTTAATCAAAAATCTAACAATTCTTTACTAACAATAAAGTAAAATAATTGTAACCGAATATACATTTGCAAATTAATACGAAAATAATTTTAATCACAGTGGGAACATTCATAATAATTACCGTAATTATTTATTCAAACAAAATAGAGTTTCTATTTATATGAGAAACGAATTATACTTCTCTTAACTTACCTTAACTAAATATGGGAGCGTGAAAGTATTACGTAACGTAATTTAGGGGATCGCTAATTTATGTTATAATTATATTAAAACAAGTTACGTAATATAGTTTTTTTTTATAAAAAATTGGAAATTTTAACCCTCATTTAGGCAACATTTTTTCTAAATGTTTTACGGGGAATCAAGTTTATTGGTTGTGATTTTACTCTCGCAAGTTTGCTACGTCTTACGTAAGAATTTCGTTTATTGAATCCTATTTTATTTAGTATTATCACGAAATCCGATTAAAATGTTTTAGCGAGTTTTCGGTACTTTGGGCAACATTATCGTAACTTTTCACCAGTCGGAGAGCCATGCTGACGCACTAATTGGCCCAGCTCGTCCATTCAACGTGAAATGGTAGTTGTACTTAAACGGTTTTACAATAAGTGGCGCTAAAAGCCGGCAAAACAATCAATGCACAGGCTGTGGCGCGGTTGTCCATGGGCGGCGGTGTTCTCTTACCATATAAAAGAGCCACCTTTTCCGTTGTCTACTATACCATAGATAACTTTTGAGTGAAAATAGTGGCTATGACACAGAAAGAAAACAGAAAATACACTTTAGGGTCAAAAATCTTCAAAAATTGCGTTACATAATATTTAACGCACCCTATTAACCCAAAAACAGCATAGCTAGCTGAGTGAGTTTATATTAAATATGCTCATGTTTATTACTGACATCTTTTATTAGAACTATATATTTCAAAATCAAACTACAATATTCATAGACGCTTCGGCAACAATATAAATAATACTACGTAATTATGAATATATAGTGGCCCTTCCAAGTATAGCAGAAGTTCGGCGATTACCAACCGGCCTGCCAAGCGTGGTGATTAAGGCCAAATAGGGGGTTATTTGGGAGAGGCCCATGTCCAGCAGTGGACTTGATAGGTTGATTATGATGAATTATGAATAATGTCACTATAGCATTATTTTTCTACATGTACCACGAGCTCATAGAATACTCAGCGTGAAACGGCACTTGTACTATTTCGCTAAGCGAGTGAAGATATCGAAAGCCCTTAAAAATGCCGCTGAAGCCTTTTATGCCGGCGCATAAAAAGTCGAAAAACCAAAATGCATGGCGCGGTTGTCCATGGCCGGCGGTGTTCCATACTTACAGGAAACTTCACTGTCCGTTATATCATTAAAAAAATGCAAGCATGAAAGCCTATTAGTCGATTGTAAGTAAAACATTTGAAAGAAACTGTCAGAGAAACATGGAATTTGACTCTTCAGATATGTACCTACTTTTCGACACTGGTAGAATTTTCTACTGCATTCTTGTATTCAAAATAGTGAATCATAATATTTTAAATTAGCCAGTTGAGTTCTTTGTAGCATTTCAATTCGATAATTTAAAAAAAAACAACGATGGCTCTCTATCTTCTTAAAGCGAACGTACTATATAGTTCTTTCATTAATATATCAACAAAGGATATTTTCAAATTGCACTATGAATATAGTAGTTTGGTGAATACAACATAAAGGAACAGCATCTAAGTATAGATACACATCACTAACAATATTTAAATTGAATAACAATAGTTAAACCTAGAGTAAGTAATTTCTTAACGATTTTTAACCAGTTTTGTCGAATTAAAACGCTGGATATGTTATTTATAAAAATATACCGCTTTTAAATTAATATGTTGTTATATAAATCTACCACGAAGCGAGAGTCAAAGGTTCGATCCAAGGTCCGAATAAAAATATTATAATGTTATTTATAATTTACACGGTCTTTGGAAGGGGCAGTGGTCGGGCGAGTGTCTTTTTTCACACACTAGGGAGAGAAAGTATATACTGACGCACTTATTGACTCGTCCCAAATGATACGTACGTTGTAGTATATTTCTCTGCTTGAGTGAGGATATTGGTCCAAACCAACCAAGGCGCAGATGTCCATGGGCGATCACTTCATAGAGGAAAGCAGGATGCTCTATTCTCCGCTATACCACAAAAAAATTATACAATTATAAAACAAGCATACTGAGATTCTGGATTACTCAATTTGACACATATTTAATATTTTTATCCAACATACGCGTTTTAAGTCGACAAAACTTATTTAACTAACAAAACTTAAATTTTACGTACACTTCAATCACGCCAGTCCAATAGGAAAATGCCGAATTATAAATTATTAGTGGGTGCGTATGATGGCATCTCTATCGGTTTTACTTGTAAGTAAGAGACAGAACTACTGCTAACTAAAGCAAACACGATTGGCACATTGTCTTCATATTGCAAATGTAGTGCTGTTATTTCTGACGCAGACGGCATATTTACTGATTCACTGGAAAAGAAAATTATCAAGTCAGTAGGGTAGGTAATGGAGTTCATTTAACATTAATATATTTATCTTAGGACGCACAAATTGGGCCGGCTCGTCCAAAAAAATACCACGGGCTCACAGAATACTCAGCGTGAAACGATACTTGTTCTGTGTTTCGCAGAGTAAGTGAGAATATGTGAGGTCTTTAAAATGCCGCTTAAATGGCGTAAAAAGCCGGCAACACAACGAATGCGCGGACTGTGGCGTAGTTGAGAACACCGTCACCCATGAACAACCGCGCCACACTCTGTACACTGGTTGTGTTGCCGGCTTTTTCATTCCGCTTAAGCCTTACTGATATCCGATATCCTCACTCACTCTGCGAAATACAGTACAACTACCATTTCACGCTGAGTATTCTGTGAGCCTGTGGTATCACTTGGAACGAGCTTGCCCAATTTGTGCGTCAACATATGCTTCAGCTTGGCTTTCCCATGGGCACAGTGAAATGAATCATATAATCCGGTGTCTGTGGGACCTACGCTAGCTCCTCCGATGCGTACAGTATATAAACGTAAACAATTTTGCTTAGTAATACCGGAAGCTCACAAAATTTTCATCGCAGATTAAGAGGCGTAGAAAATATTACTTAAAGTGCGGTTGTCTTTAGATGACGATGCCTATATACCATTGGAAAAGATAAAAAGTAAATTCATCACAAAGTAAACCGAGTTACTTTAATTATTAAAATATTTACATAATATCTTTTTATTTGTCAGTGATACCTAAATAACTAAACCAATTTTAATAAAATGTTGCATACAATACCAATTCGACTTCTGTACTGTACTGTAACGTTGCCCATGAGCAGTGGACTGCTTATGCTAGGTGAGCTCTGCTCGTATGTCGCGTTTTCATAAAAAAATCAAATGTAAAAATACTTACTCTAAGCAAATAACTCGGAAATGTGGCTTGGGCGGATTTTTTTTTTTGAAATTCTCCACATTTCTATTATAAACATCAAAATCTATACGCAGATTACATTCGGTACCAACATCTGTATTTGTTTTGACAATTCTCAATTTTTCCATAATGGAGTCCAAATTCCTACACTCAGCTGTGACTAGGCAATCATCATCACAATTATTTAGAAAACTCGTTTCTTGGCTAAATTCCGACACTGATTCGGCGAGGTTTTCCAAAAACGCAGTCTTTGATTCCACCCAATTTGTAAAATCGGGTTTAAATTTAATAAATGCATAGAGCAGCTGTGTCTTTTTCATATTGAATAATGGATCGCGAATATCTTTCGGCGTCTCAATCCGTCCGAAACTTGCGTCACCGGGGAGCCAGCCCTCAACAACAGTGTCTTTCACGAGAGCGATATGCTCTTTGAATTTTGTGAGAAAAACATCTTTGGAACAACCTGCCCCTTGACTTTCAGACAGCCGTTTCAAGATATTATAAGGATTCATCAATTTCTTACTTTTTGTAGTTTTTACCGATTCCATAACAGTAATAGTTGTAGGTGGAGGTGTAATTGATACTTGTTCCCGATTTAGAATTTCAAAAGTCGGTGTCATATAGTAATCCACACTGTAGCTGTCATTAAAGGTTTTTATTAATTTAGACATGGAGCGGCGGTGAATGACCGTTGCTTTTCCGTTCATTTTAATTTTCCTAAGTTCCCAAGCAAAGTCTTTAATAGCAGTAAGGTTTTCTTCAAATTGTTTTGTCATTCTTGGTCGTTTACACTGAGGTTCATCGTCATCTAAATCTATCTTTGCAACAACACTGGCTTCAGTTGATATTTCAAATTCGGAACTAAGTCTCAAATTCATACTATATATTGAGTTATATGATTTCAAAAGGTTTTTCAATGAGCGAATATAATGTTTACCACAAATGCCTCTAGCTGCAATAACTTTGAGTTTCGATGCAAGGACTTTTAACCGCTGAAGGTGATTCACTTTGTTTCTTTGAAACATGGGGTTCGCTCGACCATTTCCGTACGTACTCCTGGAATTGCAATAATTGTAACCTGCGCCAGTATACACTTGAGGTCCATAACATTGAAACGGAGATGGAAAGTATACATGATTTAAGTTATTATCAAAAATCATGCTGAAATTGCAATAGTTGAAATTGCGTGTATTTGCATAATATAAAGGCGCATATTGTACCTGTCCTCTGGGCATATTTCTACTGTAATTATTATTGCCACAATATGGATTTCCATTGATGTTGGAACATTGATTACTTTGTACACCTAAGTTATTTGAGGATGCATTGTTGTCTGTTTCTATATTTACCCTTCTTGCATGGCTATCATTTACATCCTCGCCAACATTAAAGGCTCTTCTTGTAGTATTCTTATTATGTAAATTCTGAAGATTCATTGTATATACTTCTTTCAATTTTATAGTGCTGGGCAGAAACCTAGCTTCTGGTGCTTTGAGAGTAACAGAAGTCTTATTTTCTAATAAATCTGGTATATTATTGAAGACCTCATTCATTTTTTCTCTACTACATTGTTTCATTGTTACATTTTTTAATTTGAGTATTTTGTTATGATAACTTTCATAAACATTTTTATATGGTTTCATTATTTTATTATTTGATGAATTTCCTTCCTCTTTGATTTCAGTATTACATGCAGAAGTATTTTCATTGCTCTCACTTGTCTTGCCTTCTAAAACAACAGTGTTCGTACCATTCTCCTGTTCAACTTCCAAAATTTTCTCAGAACTATCTACATTATCAACAGAATCATTAATATTTGTTACAGATACTGGAGTGGAATTACTCTCATATTGTTGAAGAATTTTATGTTGAAAAACTTTATATCCTGTTCTACTAAGTGATGCATATACTTTATATTTCAACAATGTTGTTTCACCAGAAAGAAGTAAGGAGTAAGCTTGCTGTAATGAAACTTTGACACTGCCATAATTCAACAGCAGGCAGTTCTGAAATTATAATTTAAAATACTATATTGTTTTATATTTGTTAAAATACAATAAATTAATCTAAAATACATAATTTTTAAATGTGTTGTACTAAATAAGAAAGATTATTTACAGTTTCCATTAAAAACAGGGCCTCCTCAGGATTGAGATATAGAGTTTTCCCCTCATTATGTCCAAGAAATTGCCAATATCCTCCAATTTTCTGAGTAACTTCAGCCAATCTCAGTTCTTCGTGCCAATTAGCTTGGCTCAGGGATCCTCTAATAAAATAACATTTTTTCTTTAATGTGGATCTACTTATATGTATTTGTTGTATCATTAAATATTTTAATAACAACCAGAAATTATATTTCACCATGATTATATAGGTATGATGTGAATTGATGATATTTAATAAAAAATGTAATTTAAATATTACCTTTTTTCAATTCTCTCAACTTCAATGAGATGTTTCTTGGCTTCCAAAGCAGTTTGTATTTGTTTTTGCTCTAGCCAAGACCCGTTAGGTGTTACATCTTTTAACCCAAGCTCTGGTAGATTTGCTTCTAAACTAGTAACACCTTTTTTTACAAGTTCTTCACCCCTTAAAAAGAAATAATGTATAAATATTAGAAATAAAATAACTAAAATAGGAATACGATGCTTGGCCTAAACTAAGGAATTGCAACCCTACAATAGTAGTAATTTAAAAATAATTACAGTAACAATAAGTTACGGAATGCATAAAAAATTTATTACAAAAAGTTAAATATTTCAGATTCAACAAGTTTTCTTTTTCACTGCATCTTTCATATTCAGAAACAGATAATGTTTATTACTGACCTAGCTAGGTATAAAAGTCATTGATGTATAATTGGATCTTTCCAACATTCCTGTGATAAGGGATCACAGGAAATCACAAAACCCTGTGATTGACATATTTTTTTTTGTTTGTAAAATAAATAGGTGTTTATGAAGCTGGTGCCCCATATAATTTCAAACATCAGTCATTAAAACTGACCCACAAGTTGCCATCTGGTCACTCACACATCTATTGATGATATACCTAGCTAATCATCTTCAATATATGCAGGTTTTCTTACGCTTTCACATCTTTTGTTGCTATTAGGTTTTTAGACTAGATTGCTTTGTGATAAGTTTAAGCACATTTTGCTTGTCACGCCACTTTATACCAATGATAATTTCATTTGATGGCTGAGCTGCTGCTGCTATTTTTTTAGGATTGTGTTGGTAACTTCCTCAAGCAAGTATTACTTGTAACTTCTCAATGTTTCTATTAAATGTGTCTTTCTTTTACACATTTGCATTGCAAATGTAAAGCTTGTGTAGTATTATCTGTGTACTAGTCCTGCATTTGTTGAAAAAACCCTCTGCCAAAGATATTATTACTATCTTTTCTGGGAATTATATGTTAGGTTCCTTTAAATTTGGTAATTTAAAGGAACCTAACATATAATTTCACAATATTCACTCAGATTACAATAGGTTTTTACCTGTGTATCTTTCCTCATGGCCTGGGAGGTATGAATTTCAAGTAAACTATTTTCAAAAAAATACAAAAAATAGGGGGAAAAGGGGTTTGAAAAACAACATATGAACTTTTTTTAATGGTCACTTAGGGTCTGTCGCTGAGGGTGTTAAACTGATTTATTCTAATTCTAATTAATGTGTATAACGATACACATTACTAAGAAAAAATGACTAAAGATATCTGAACTGTACTGTAAGTAACAAAATATAAGAAAACTTACGATAAAATTCTATCATAGTTCATTTTTTCGCAGTCTTCACAAACATTAAACAGATATATACATACACTTGATATATCTAATGTAGAATGTAGTTAATTAATTTTATTTTTTGTTTTAAATTATAATTTCTATTGTGTTTTAAACATTTTAGAATTAATCAATCAAGTAAAAGCGAATTATTTTTATTATGTACGCTGTCAAAGGTATGTCAACTGTCAACGATAATACAACAGTCATTTAATGGCACGAAGTATGCTTGTTCAATATGTGCAGTTTTGTTTAATTCGACGAAATTCAATTTTTATTCAATATTTATATATATATTATATATGTATTATTATACTATATATAAATTAACAATTTCAATAGTTCGTTATGATTTTGTTACCTTCCAAGAGATGGTAGTAGCTGTCTGAATTTTCAACAAATGTCCCAAACTAACAATTTTTTTTTATCTTTTACTCTTACATGATTACTATTATTAATGTATTTATTTCGATTACAATTTAATTCAAACTTTTTGTTTAAATTAATTAAATATGTTGAATCGTAGATATCGTGATAACAAATTACAATAAACACTAAAACATTAAGTTCATTCTATGTTTTAACACTTATATTCTCCTATATTTCATAAAATGGAATTACTTATGTTTGGTTGATCTCAAAAAAAGGGTATAAGTAAAAGTTGTATGAACTATATAATATAGGTAGTAGGACAACCTTACGTTACGTTGTGTAGCATCGTAGTAGGTATTATAGTAGCGTAGCACGTTTGTAGCATGCCTTACTATCGATTAGTTGCTCGGGCTACGCAGATGGGGAGTCGAGTCGACACGACTGTGACCGAATCTAGGCGATTCTCGTACACATAACGGAAATAATGAAATGTACAGAAAATATAAGTGGAAAAGGCTTAATTCCACTGTATATAATAGTCAACAAACTACTAATGCCACTAAAGTCTCCGGCTGTTAGTTAGAAAGTTAATAGAGCTTTCTTATGAATGATTGCTTTTTTGTTCACGAGATATTATTATTTTTTTAAATAGAAGCATTGTCTTAAATGTAAACAACTTTTGCGTCACGGCTTTAATATAAGAGGGCTGAAGATTTAAGTGTATTGTAATACGGGTTTATAAGTGTTGCCGCCCCCTCAACTTTGTGTTGGCGACGACCATAGCTCAAAGAAAACGATAGTCTCCCTTTAACGCACGCTTAAGCCGGCCGGCATTTTGTAATCGACGCATACTCTTGGAATTTCAAAATTCGAAACAACCTTTATTCAACGCGAATGTGGATCGAATAACGGGGTTGAGGTGTTGTATACGCTTCTACGGTTTTATTTATGGTATATTATGACGTGCGCTCTCGTAGCTAACTTCATGGCGTGTAGATAATGGGGTGATGCTGTTATCGGTCGCTCGCAGCGAATAATATATTCGTTTTTATTAAAATTTTGAAAAGAATACATCATTTGAATTAATTATTACCAATCCATTCAGACTGATAAGTGACGACCTAAGTTGTGCGGGAAATAGAAAGTCACATTCCTGTTCATGACGAATTTGTGAAATTCATTACTATGGTGAAGTGATATAAGGCTGTGTTTAATAAATCCTTGAAGAAAATATTAATTTACATACATTATAAGGTAAGTAAATAGGATGTTTTGTTTATTATACAATTTCTATCCTAAAATGCATATTAGAAACGTGATCATAATTTATAAGAATGCTATATTTAATTCTTAAAATATATATTACAATATTTTCCTACCTCACGTTTTAAATATTTTTTTATATAATACAGCATGTAAACAAGAAAAATATTGTTTGGGATTCACGCCATCTAGTGTCGTTACGTGAAATAGTTATAATTGTGGCTTGTTCCAACTGCCGCGATGTATAAGGTAAAATGTCAGCTGCCGAGTGCCGACACGCCTGCAGTCACGCGGTACGGGCGCGAGTTGTAACATGTTAGCGTGGGTGAATATCATAACGTGATAAACTATCTTTGTTTTCTTTCTTATCATGATTAATATCATATTGTTAGTATAGTTACAGTATCTATATACTTCTAATTACTTTTCTTGTATATATATTTAGTTTTAACTGTGTGTAAAGTGATTATAAGTGAGTCTGTGTGTTTTGTTGTTGACGCGACCCTCCGAGGACAGGATTTTGACGCTGCAGTAGGACTGCCGCCGGCATGAGAAAAATAAACGGTATTGATAAATCTATATATTATGTATTCAAAAATACATCTGCAATTTTTGCCGTTATATTTGTCTAAATGGTTTACATTCTGATAAGAACTCGTGTGAACTGACCGGGGCCATGGACATAGATAAGAATTTTATATAACTAAAATGATTATTAATTGTATGTAATATGAGAAGTTCGTTTACGACAGTATATATAAATTTATACGACTCCTCAACATAAAATCCTTATTGTCTTCCCCAGAATAGGGAATTATTACATGTCTTTTGACTGTGTTTTCTATTTATTTTATGTAATTTAATATTTACACACGTATTTATCGAATAAATGTACTAAAAGAATGCTTTGTATAAAATATTTAGTAGAGGCTAATTCATTTTCGAGATATTTTATATCAAAACTCTACTGATTGGCCATCCCGTTTTAAGTATTTTCATAATCGATACATTTCTGACAATTAATCCATTTTTATTTTATTGAATTCTGAAATAAAATTAATTTTCGGTTATAAAAATCCTATATAACATAAGTACAAATCACCAAATATCAGTTTAATGAGGGCATTAGAAACCACAGAGTTATCTATATGTATACAATTTAATTAACTTGTTCTATTGTTATCTGTGACATCCGTATGTATTAAACTGTAATGTCAAAATAATTTTCTTTCTAAATCGTTGACGTCAGCCTGATAACTTTTAAAAGTCAAGTAGACACAAAGGCGCATCATAAGGGCGTCGTGATTACGAACTTTTCTAATATGAACACTCACAATAGCGATGGGCCAATAAAAAGTTATTATCTACGCCTCGGAATAGAGTTGCCTAAGCGAGAAGACCGAAATCATTAACCGTGGCAGATCCCATACAAATGGTCTATAAACGTAATCCGACAATGTTCGATGGGACGAGCTGAAATGTTTTGTTACGAAATCATTCCAGGTCGATGACTGAACTAGAAAATAGCGCTCTTTCTTAATACCCACAAAACGAAATTTATTGAAACATTTATTATCGCACACTTATGCATTAATCAAAATTATTATTACGTTAAAAAGTTAAGTATAAAAACTAAAATATATAATTATTTTTAAATAAACAACAGAATGCAAACGAATAGGTGGATTAACTAGGATAAGTGGACCATTGCGCATGCGCTTAGCCCCAGCTGGGCCATGAATGCGTTGCCGGCCGTTATTAATTATTTTCATCATGATGAAATAAATTAAGGCGTGTTTTAAAGTAGGTTCAACAACATTTCAAGTATATTATTATTTCTTTAATCTAACTTTAAAAGGTTGTCTAAATTTGACATGTATTTTTACATTTTTTAAATAAATTTCTTTTGTTTTTTTTTCTATTCACGACATGTCTCATTTAACACTTATATTTTTTCTTTGTAATGACGAAGACGGAAATTATAATTGAGTAGTCTTATGTCAATACCAGTGAGAGCCAGATGCTTTTAAAGCTGTAATAACCATAGATAATAATGATTGTCCTACAACAGATTCTATTTAACTGCGCCGTTTTATCTATGCAATAATTTTAATATTCAGGGTCAACATACATTCTCTGTAAGTTGTATGCAAATGAGTTGATTGCTAATAAATTTACATGATACCAGTGTATACCTATACAGTGTATAACCGGCAAATCTTGCTGAATTTGTCCTTTGACTTCGATATTCAACTATGTAATAAATAACCTCCAAATGTATGAAAGATGTACAGACGCGGCAATTATAAAACTAACCTCAAAATGCCCTAAACTAACAAATATGTTTTACATATAAGTAAATAAAATATATTTATTTGATATTTTTATTATAGCTGGCTGCTATATCAACGTAAAAAAATATGACATGTCATAAAAAATACGGATTATATTTTATATAACTTGTAAATATTATATACTAAAATTAAATATCTATTTTTAGAGCAACACATTGGACAGTCATATATGTATATAATTAATGGGCTTTTATATAGAAAATATTACAATTTCCAGCGGTTCAATATATATGTTATAATATACGAATTACATAAGCATATATTGTACTTTTGAAGGTTGGTTAAAACGTGGCGTAATGACAAACGTTGTTAAAAGGAATGTATTTGTTTATGAAGCCCGATAAAGCAGGCTTTAAAGTTCAATGGTCGGAGTTGGCTACAGTCAGGGGCGAGGCAGATCAAATAAACAGAATCTTCAATCGTCGGTTTATTGGCAATGTACTTCATTGCCCGCACTGCAAGGATTCATAAATACCAGCCCTAAAGGTGGATTTATAGATGACTTACTATCCTATCATTTGTCTAATTTAGGATGATCAATTTTTGGTTCACGGAAGACGAATGAACATGATTAATAAATCTATACGATTATCGATAATTATTCTCATAGAATTTGAAATCGATAGTTGTATGGTTAGATAGTGAACAGAAATAATATAATGTAGAATATATTATCTTAAAATTGACTTAGTTGTAAGTTTACTTTAGTTAAATGTTCCTCCCATAAGTTACGTAACACCTCTTTACTAAATTTCTAGATACAGTGTAAACTCGATATACTGACACTAAAGGGATTGTGCCTTTTATGGCATTATACATGGTAATGGTTCAGTGAACAGGAGATAAAGCCGAATTATAAAAAGAAAATATTTATTTCATAACACTAGGTTAGTACTTATGTACATAAAAAAGAATCGTATTTGAACGCCATTCACACACGTATAGTCTGTTATTTTTTTCTGATGTCTTTTGCTGGACCAGTAATTTTGTTGTTTTTTCTTTACTTATTTTATTTATATATTGCGATATTGAAGCATCTTGGTGATAAAAGAAGTAATATTTCAATAATTTAGCTTCTTTTAACCTCGGAAGCTCAGGCACATCCGTCTCATCTTTTTGATTTCTTTGTACATGATCCTCAGTAATTCTCACTAAATCCAAGATATCTTTGAGTCAAACTGTTGCAAGCAGGCATTCATCTATTCCGATGTAGGATTGAAGATTCAGTATACATGATGTTGACAATTGATTTATTGCGGGCTAGGAAATTAAGCGACAAAAGAACGCACACAGTAAAATATTTTACTAATTTTGGTAACTTAAAAGGTGCTTTTTTACTTAGTTTTTGTAGTTAGAGAGTGGGTGTAATGTTATGTAGAGTGTATATGTGGAACACTAGCTAAACCAATCAGTCACTTGATTTCGACGCTTTAGGAAGTACTCGTTAAATCGTAGGGCGTTACGTGGAGTTTAAACTGTATATATACAAATCTTAATCACGAAAATAAACGGTTTTTTTGGAAAAATATTAATAAAAGAATGACTTTTGCATTTGAAGTTTTTTAGTTTCATTTAGGTAACGTATTTCGTGGCGATTCTTAATTCGAGGCCGGTTATAAACATGTAACCCGTTGGACGTTTTAATTATCTTCAATTTGAAATAAATTAAATTATAGCGATTAAAACAATTTATTCCAATTCTTTGATAATTGATTTTGTTCATTACCAAGTGATTTTGGCGAGATTAAAATCAGTTTTCACGATGAGTGTTCGAATTAAGTATTATTTGTACGGCTGGAATTTTAAAAGCTTTTAATTTAAATATTGTATAATGGTCTTAAATTTTTGATTTTGTGTTATTCTTCCAAAGATACGTCGTTTTGTAAATGATCACTGTATTTAAATCATAACTGAATAAAATTACTCACAATTTTTTTATCATAAGATAATTTTATTATAAAAACAGAAGTTAAATGAGTCAAGTAGTTTTAAAGATTACAGTGCCGTTGACATTTTTATTTAATTTATACAATTTATAAGTGTGTAATTAAGAAAAACTATTTTAATTATAACAGCTTATATGCATTGTCCTTTGAATGTATGACAAACATTTCATAAATTATATTTAATATTCAATAATTCGTCAATTAAAAAAAACTTCAACAGTCGGTCAATTTGTAGATTAAATTTAAAACCTACTATTTTAATTATAAAAGATTATATGCGTTACCTGCCAAGCGTGGTGATTGAGGCAAAACACCCTCCTTTTGGGGGAGGCCTATGTCCAGCAGTGGACTTGATAGGCTGATTTTGATGAAGATGATATGCGTTGACCTTGTATGAAAATATATTGACTAATTCTATTTAAAATTCAGTTATACATCAATATTCAACAACCAAAAACACAATTTATTAATTTTGTATAGAAATCTCAGTCACAAGCGAATTTATAAATCATATAAATCAACAAATCATAGAATACTCACAGAATACTCAGCGTGAAACGGTACTTCTATTGTGATACGCAGAGTGAGGCCCTTAAAAATTTGCCGATAAAGCGGCGTAAAAAACCAGCAACACAACCAATGCGCGGTCTGTAGCGCGGTCTGTAGCGCGGTTGGTGATGGGCGGCGGTGTTCTCTTACCATATAGGAGACCCACCTGCACCGTTGTCCGCTATCCTATAAAAAAGAGAAGTGGTTAAATAGTGTTCTATGAATCTTATGTAGTGAAAGCACCTCACGCTTCCTTCATTAGTTTTCACTATTTACGGATAAAAATGTTAATACTTTATAAAAAAGAACTGATACTAATTTTGGTTTTTATTGGACCTAGTTACTCATGGACACTCCTAGCACATGTGTGGCCTCGAATGCATCGCCGATCTCTAAGGAATAGAAAGGAAAGGTACGTTATTTTTTTAAGGCCCCAAGTCGTATTGATTTGGAATTACCTCTGCATTAAGCTGATCCCAAAGAGAGGTGGTGCGTGGCACAAAATTAATTAAAAATCATTGTTATGTAACCAATCATCGAGGTGATAGAGATGAATATTTTTACTGTTGTTTTAATATTTTTAAGTTTTAATATTTTTTAAGTTTTAATATTTTTTAAGTTTTAATATTCGATGATTATAAAGTATATTAAAGAGTACATATTATATAGTACAACATTGCTCGATATTTTCCATGACTAATAGTATATTTGGATTTATCTGTGCTTCGGTATACTCTAATATTGACAATGAGCGGTAGTTTAGATGGTGCTACGTGCGAGGCGAATAGATGAGGGAAAATACGTGACTTCAGTTCATTGCTCTAGTTTTTTTTGCATCTTAACCTTTGCTTCTGACTCGATATGTTGAGAGACAAATGGATATTTTACAGCGATTTACCGCACCTGAATAACAATGTGATTGAATTGATCAAAGAATAAAGGTATTCGTTTGATGATGCCTTTTATTGATGGTTATCTTAATACATATAAATCTCCTGTCATCATGTTTGTCCGCGATGGACTCCTAAACCGCTTAACAGATTGCGTTCAAATTTACACGCAATATGCAGTTTGGTCCAACTTGAAAGATAGGATAGCTTAGATCTTTAATTATACTCGCAATTTTATTTTATTGCAAATTATTTGTCTATAATTAATTGACAGTCACAATTACCTGTTAACTCCAAAAGATTCTAACAGATGTAGATACTTTTCGACTGGATTGAGTAAGTAATCAATAGATGGCTTTGCCATGGTAAACAGACAACCGTTACAATACAATACCACGTGTTATTGAGGCTAAAGTATAAATTAAATTGATTTTGTAGTAAACGAAATAGCGTGAAATTCAATTACTTCTACTTTTTAATTTTTAGTGTTAGCATTGCCAGCCACGTGTTACGTAGACCGAAGTGTAAATCAAATTCAAATTATAGTGACGATAATACAGTGAAATTATTTCTGCTTTTTAC
>DWCF01004757.1:0-15627 GCA_018230265.1 Delias oraia | reverse complement strand
GAATTTACGATTCGTTTTTAATACAAACAAGAATTATACTAGTGAGTGCACAAACTCCCTTACTGGTTCATCGTAAGGTTATCTAATTATTCATACACATACGGAAATTAGAATAAATAGGTAAATATAACACTTAACCCAAATGAAGTTTAACTGCACATTAAAAAATATAAAAGTTTTTTTAAATAAAATTAATTATAATTTTATGATATATTTAATCCTTCAATTGATTTTTTTAGGTGTGTTAATAATGAATACTCAGCGTAAAACGGTAGTTTTATTTGAAACGATACTTCTACTGTGTTTCGTTGAGTGACGATATCGGAGGCCCTTAAAAATGCCGTTTAAGCGTAAAAAGCCGGCAACATAACCAACGCGCTGACTGTAGCGCGGTCGTTTATGGGCGGTGGTGTTCTCTTACCATATAGGAGATCCATATGCCCTGTAGTCCGCTGTAACACAAAAAAATTGTTTCTTTTTAGGAAACTCATTCTTCAGACTTAACACATTGATACTGAATTTATAATATTTTGAACTGTGCGCTAGTTCAAATATGAGTAATATTAATTTTAAGCATCGCCATTGAGCTCACCTAACACGGCGTAATGAATTTTTGCTCTTGTTTTCAAATTGTCCATGTAGCGGGCCTCAAAGGGGTTACCAATATAACACCTGCGTAAATGATACGCGTCTGTTTGGACGTATACTATCGACTCGTCTGATATGTTTCATTCACAGTTCGTGCCAAAAATTAAACGAAATTATTACCTTTTTTATTATAAAAATGTTTTTAAAATTCTATTTGTCCGCTATAGAATACTATAAAATATCTACTTATCGAACTACATATATTCCTTTTCAAATATTTTAAGTACCTACGAAGATTTGATCCTGCCAATATAAAGCTGTAAAGCCTGTAATGTTGGATGATTCATGCCCTTGTATTATCGTATGAAAGGACAGGAAGCACGATCAATGCTAAAGTAGTTTGAATTAGAATTCTTGACATAAAAATTTCATAAGGTCGTTTTTAACGTTTTGGCTAACCTAATTATTAATTAACGTGTAATTAAATAAATGATTATATTATATAGATGATTATATTAGTCTTGAGATTATATAATTAAACTTAATTAACTAAATTAGGTGTATTAATAACTGTACCTATAAGTAGTGTGCTAACAAAAACTTATTATGAAAAAGTAGAGGTATACATCAATATCACTAGTAATTAGAATGAATTTTTGTAATAAAGTAAATGCCAAAACAGGGGAAAGACGCTCTAGTATTTGTAGAACAAAACTGTTAATTGTGGGTATTATAGAGACATTTAACAAACATTGCATATCTATAATGTATTAATTAGGTTTTCACAAACTTTGTTTCAAAATGTTTTTCGAACAATCAATCGGAATACATTACCTGTCTACCCTTAAGTGGACAATGATCATGAATGGCAAGACCAAAGTTTAGTACAAATAACTCGATATTGTACACGCGACAAGATGTCAAAGCCAAGGCTTGTAATTTGCAAGCATCCGTCCAAATATAGCCTCTACACCAGCGGAATAGATCGTTCGCATTTATATTTTACCGTATCGTGCGGAAACACCTCAAATGGCGCGCTAACGAAGCGAGCTGTCATAGTCCATATTCGATGACGCGAATGCGAAGCGTCAAGCGGACGATTGATAACTTCGCTAACCAAACAGAATGTTAATTTTTTAACGATGTGAAAGTGCGCGCACACGTCTTCCTTGCATTGATTCTTGTTGCGTGCTCGCGATTGTCATTGGTTATTTGTTGCAATCTTAATATTGTCAGCATGTGGAGATAAAATCATTTAACATAATTTTATTTAATTGTCTCAACTATATAATCCGTTTTTTTAGGGTTAGTAAATTTTAGTTCTTAAAGAATTCGAGTAGGTACATATTCATTGGATGACCGAGACCCACATTTCCGTGGTTTAAAGTGAAAATAATTAGTTTTCCCGCTTTCGCATATGTTTGTGGGTCACACACATGTATTTGTTTAAAATCGTTGCCGGAACAGGTTTTGAATATTTTTGTTACGGTGGCATGGCGCCGAACCACACTTGCGGTTAATGCGTAAGCTAACTTCCATTTAGTACTTTGACACACTTTTGTTCTTGTAAAACACGCAAAGACACTACTTAACTGTTAACAGACCTAGATTTAAAAATCATACGTTAATACATAACTTATGTATTAAAATATCAATATCTGTTAAATATTAATCCATTTTACATACCTACAACCAGTTAATTTGGCACCCATGCATCAGCAGAGCGTGTATATTATTTTCTAAAAGCTGTATTTCCGAGGTTTTATGAATAAAGGTGTGGAATGTTAAGCATAAACTTCTCGGCAATGTGCAAAATGAAAATATGATGTGAGAATGTCATATAATTTAGTGATATGTGATCAAATTTCTCAATTATAAAGAAATATAGAAAAGTACTTGAATTCAGAGCAAAAAAAATTAAACGGCCATTTGTGATCATCTTGCTTTTATTACCTGAAGGTAAATGTTCGTTCTATTTCGTGTGATTTGATCTTATGTATAAATTCATTGAGTGCAGATATTACGTAACAAATATAAGATTTTTTTTCAAGAAGTTGTTGAGTTGAAGTTGAAGAAGAAGTTGTAACAAACTACTTATGTAATTATATTTGTATAACCGAGGTCGGGTGACATTAGACGAATTCACCTTGACCATTTGATTGAATTACATTTTGCTACAAAATGCAACGCTGATTCTAGAACTGTTACTCTGAAAACATATCAGCTAACGAGGATAAGGCTGGAGGATAAGACAAAGTGTTTCATGATGCTAGAGGTATCGGGTTCAAAACCGGGTCCGGTTTTGAAAGAGCTTCACAGTGGCCGGGCGAGTATCTTAATAATGTCGCACCCGTGGGTGAGCTATGCTAAAGCATATGATGACGTACTAATTGGGACGGCCCGTCTGAATTTATACTACGGGCCCACAGAATACTCAGCGTGAAACGGTACTTGTACAGTGTTTCGCAGAGTAAGTGAGGATATCGGAGATCCTTAAAAAGCCGGCAACACAACCGATGCGCGGAATTTGTCGTGGTTATTCATGGGCGACGGTGTTCTCTTACTACATAGGAGACCCACCTGCTCCGTTGTCCGTTATAGAAAAAAAAATTACGCTTAAGATTCAAAATGTTATGTATTATGTCATGTTTTCTTCCAATTTGTTCACAAACTCATTCGGTTTTGTAACGTTTACGTGAGAGTAACAAGGGACATCATAAACATATTGGTTATCAATTTATTTATCAATTTTAAGCTGAGGTTTATGTAAGTGACGTACAAACACACGCTTACTTATTTGATATCAATTGAGGCTAATGGATTTGCGGATCTAACAGACATTTTAACATCTATTTCCTTGTTCGTCTTTCTATATACATATTGGATCCACCTCATATTGGAGCCCGGATCACATGACAAAATGATTTGAAATTAGTTCGGGGCACACAGAGCAAGGAGTGCGTAAGGAATGCGCCTACGCCAGGTGCATTGGCCCCTCGCCACGCCTCCTGAGCATTTTTGTGAGAGCACTATACTCGGATTGGTTTGATTTTAGCGCCAATTACTTATCGGGCATTATTTTTAAAGTAATCGCAAAAGATCTCGGATATTTTGAATAAGTAAAACTCGGGTATTATTTGTGTACTTTAGCATCAAAGCTTTTCTATAAAAATATTGGTAATATTTACATCAATCAATTAGATATACAATTTAAGTCCACATCTGTTGCGATATTTAAAATTATCAATATATGTTTCAAACACGGTTGTATTATTGAAACGGACTCAATAATATGAAAAAGTTATAAAATAAATATTTAATTTATACCGCTTTGATATCAGCCGACCCATATATAAAATTAAATTTATTCATACAATTGCCACTGAATTCTTGAAAACTCAACCCTCATCTCGTAGACGGTAACTCAAAAGCTTATAATATTTAAATTTTATCAATATCCCTTCATAATAGGTAGTGATGGCCGCAATCGAATAGTCTTGAGAAGTATTCATTAAAGCGCCGTAGTATTAAAGTGTTATCGTTTTCTTACCGTTACTACTACAATGGCTTACTAACAATAATATGTGGGTCGAGACAAGAGGTTAGACGAACAATTAAAGTCAACCCTGTTTGCAAATAGCATTGGATTAATGCGATGCGATCGTAATTGTGATATCCGCTTTATTGCGCACCGAGAAATGTTCCTATTTCTGTTAGTCTGTCTCTGCTATAACATTGGCTATATAATTGTCCTTTTTGTTTCCATTTTAAATAGCTTATTTTATGGTAATTATAGTAATTACATCTTAAAAGTTAAAAACGTCATCTAGTAATATGATTTGTATCACGAAAAGGCGGCTTAAAAACTGTATTTAATATGAATGTAAAGATTGCATCTTATCGTGATGATAAAATATTGGCAATTACGCAGCTGGTAAGCTCTGTTTGACCTTTCGATGTCCTTCAGATAAGGTAATGCTGAACCGCATTGCGATGACGCAACTTCAAAGTTTAGGCTGGTCTAAATCCAGTCTTTACCATGTTTACCCACAAATGTTTGGTGCGAGATAACGTGAGACGTAATATGTTAGTATTTTAAAATTATACAACTTAATTTAGATTTTATTTTTACATCAATTCGATAATTTTTTTAGAAAATCATTTTACATCACTCAATTTTGTAAAGAAAGGAGGTGGTATAAGTAAAAAAAAATATACAGAACCTGCAAACTGACAATTGTCAATGTCAAAAGAATTGTCAAGTAATCGCTGACAAATAGCCTATATAATATTAAATACTACCAAATATTTAATAGCGATAGCAGTTCCCAATTAGTGTTTACGTGTAAACATCTTTATCTCATCAATGGAGACTTTGACAACATATATTTTCTGTTATCAACTGTATATGCATATGAGTCATATGTTCATATAATATTCATGACTAAGACTAAGTCTGACGAAGTTTGATACTGATAGCGCTTGAGATAGACACGTTACTAATTAAAACATTAAAGTATATATTTATAATCCAAGCAGGTCTGTTTATTTATGCCATATTGTTATAGTAAAGTATGATGCGTAATACGTTCATATTAATGTAACCGTTTTTATTTGTTAATAAGAATTAATGAGCTTCAATTATGCAATTCTTTGTTCAATTTTATTGATTTTTCTTTTTTAAGAGGAATTGAGAGGATTTTTCGATTTTAAGAGGAAATCCTGTCCTTATTTCAGATTTATGTTCTAATAAAGTATAACGTAATTTAATTATTGCTCTTCGTAAATGGAAAAGTCGAAATGTATAAATTCCAATCTGAATACAAAATTGTTGTAGCTAGTACTTGGCATTTGGCATTGGCAGCACATATTTAACAAGTTTATCCCATCAACCTGTCACTTCTTTCCGGGTTGCATAGATTACAGGTATATCTCGTGTCTATAAAAATACCTGTACCTACTACCTACGTACTAGACCAATGTTAGTTTCAGAAGCCCGGGCTTCCAATCGCATCCACCGGGACTTATAATTTTAGCCTTTTATGAATGTATGTACTTCTTGTCATACCACAGATTCAGAAAATCTTTTTATATGCTATATATAATTCAAACGTTGTCGTAATATTCAACCATTTGACAACGCGATAGAGATCGCTGAGTCCCTTCTCTAGTCTATGGTCGCAACCTAAGCGTACCGTTAATACTTAATATATGCGATGACCGGTGGTCACAAGAGTCATTTTGTAATTGCGAGACGTGACCGTTTCTATATTTAAACTACGAAACCATAAATACAGCGGGTAAATTGCTCTGCATGTTGCGCTGAAGAAAGATTTGCAGAGGTTGGTTTTGTAAGGTAATTGTTATGACTGCGCTGGTAAATAGAAAAGGTTTTCGGCATCGTTGGAAAACAATAACTTTTGAAATATCAACATTTACATAATACCAACATTTTTATCTATTATGAAAACTACTTCTAGTGTTTTTTGCGGAACTCTCGAAACGACGCAAACAATTTAGTAGGCTGAGAATTGGTCAACATCTAATTTTCATACTTCTAAATAGGGTAGTCCAAAAAAAATTTTTTGTGCTTTTTTTTTCAGAAATGAAAAATATATACGACCATAAACCTTTTCAACCCAAACTGTTTAATAGCGACTTTAGTACTTTAACGGTTGGATAGAAAAAAAACGTTTGCCGAGGTTACCTAGAAGGTATCCATTTATTTATTTATTTATACACACTTTCTAGATTAAATTCGGTCGTTTTGTTTATTTTTAAATAAAATATTTGAAAATATAACTTGAGGAATACCTTATAAATCCATTCATTCTTATTAATCTATAGGCACTGTCAGTAAGTAGCACTGTTAGGCAAGTTTTCTCAAACGGTAGAATCGGAGTAACAGAAATATAAAATGTAATTGAGGGTGTATCCGTCTATCCGGCGCCGTGTTTAGAAAAGCTTGAATATTTAATTAAGTAGTAATTTACTGCTAACTAGAACATAGGAGCCTGGGGCGCCTTCGCCACTGATCTTAGACTTATTGATTGAACCAAGCAGTCAGGGTTGTCATCAGAAATGATTTATCTTTGTGCGCAGAAGAAAAAACTCGTGATCGTATGAAAGCATATTTTAGGCCTATAGTCTTTATATATTACTTTTAATTAACATTGTCGATTAATATTTTTTAGGTTATGTTATGACCGCAGGCTGAATCAGACAAGTAATATCTATTGTTATTTTAATTCTGATATTATTCGTTTTAGTATTCACCTGTGGGAGAGTTATTCTGTAGCATCCGTGTGAGAGCATGCTGAAGCATATGCTAACGGATTAACGGCTCATGAAAAGTGATACCACGGATTCACAGAAACTCAGCGTAAATTAATAGTTGTACTTGAAACGTTATTTCTACTGTTTCGCTGAGTGATTGAGGATATCGGAGGCTCCTAAAATGCTGCTAAGCGACATAAAAAGCCGGCAACACAACCAATGCGCGGATTATTGTGAGGTTATCCATGGGCGCTGAAGTTTCCTCACCACAAAGGGACGCACCTGCTCCATTGTCCGCTATACCATAAAATATATGTATATATATATATATATCCAAATCTTACCTACTTGGTAATAATTTTAATAACATGCTAGTTTATAAATAAAATAAAATTTCAACTCAACTTAATCAAAGTTTATCATCTACATTTATTGCGTATGCGCATGCTATATCAATTCAAGTTGCAGTTGTAAAATAACATTGCGTCGTCGGTATTTTTATTAAGACCAGTGATAAATAACGTGATTACGATATTTCATTTTAAAGTTAAATGAGAGATGGAATTCTTTAGTAAATGTAATACGATATTAACCTTTCATTGAAAAGCGATGAATCAATCGTATGATATAACAAAATGCTATAATTTTTATGTTAATTTACAAAGTGGCTGATTGTATGAATTAATAATAGAATAAATAGAGATTCAGTAAGCTTTTCGTCGACATTATGTTTTAAAAAATATGTTGCCACATCTTTTTCTACTATGTTTAATTTGTTATATAATCATTAATATTAATTATTAATTTAATTTGTATTTAATATGTCTAGTAAGTTATTTTGGTCAATATACTTATAAATATTTTCCGGCGAATTTAAGATGACTTGTAAATACTAGAAATATTTGTAATTTATTTGTATATTTTATTTTAATTTGCATAACCAATATGTGTTATGGTAGAATATAGGTAAAGTATTATAAATATTGTGTGCACCCTTACAAAAAGGAGGGTTTATTGTATCTACTGCATTTTTCTACTGTACTTTGTGTCTTGTATATGTTCACTATGCTGTCTTTATGTGAGTTATGAAATGGTATCGAAGTATAAATTTACTATTGAGACTTTTAAGGGCATATATAAAATTTCATAATATCAGTGCAGATGGGTGTCATTTGTATATTAATTATATTTTTGTAAGTTTCCGACACATCTGTAAAGGTAATCACAATTCACAGTACATCCTGTAATCAAGCAACAGATTATAAACAGAATTGTATTTCAACACCTCTGTAACCATTGTCTGGTGAATTTACCAATAATACAGTGTACAAACCTACTCACATTATGTACATATGTAGGTAGGTACTCATATTATGTTGAATACTTTAGCGTTCATCGCCATTACGCAGTGGTAAAACATGATTATCGAAAATAGCTTTTTGCAAAAATTAAACTGTGTTGTGATATTCAAATTAATTTTTTATCGGTGATTAACATAATCTTTCAGTTCCTAATACGTTAGATACGTTTATAAATCAAAATCAAAACTGTAATACTATACACGCACACAGTATTAAAAACTATTATTTCATAGATGACAATTGAATACAAGAAGCTATGATATTTTCCATACTAAGGTTGAAGGTGAGATCAGAGATATAACGAGATACCATCACGTCTTTTGCTTATTTTGCACTGATTTTTGGCAAATGACCTACAGATTATATATTACTATATTTTTTAATATTATTTATATTCACATTTCTTCACTGTAATTTCAGTGCTTCATACATATAGTTTACAAAAGAATCAGTTGTCAATGTAAACTTAAAACACTGATTACTCTGAATAACAATGAATACATTCCGCGCGGACACTTACGGAATATTTATTTAGTGCATTCAATGATGTATTGTTTTATTTCTCTGTTGAAATCAGACATTATCAATATTTGTATACATAATTTATAATAACAAATTTTAAATTTCAAATTAAGTCATATGGCGTACGAGCTTAAACAATGTTATTCGTTACCTAGATTGAGAACAGTTTTTTCTATGATTGAGTGTATTAGATGTATATGACGTGGATCTTGTTGGTTATTTCTAAGAAAAATATTATCTCCGTGCAGTAAAAGACATTAAAACATAGTTGCGTTATCTCTAAGTCTAAATTAGCATTCTCGCTGGCTGTCTTGCCCACGCATTGCAAGCCATCCATCATAATATGTTGGTGTGTGGGTGCTTTGTAAATTTGCGCACACTTGTTTACTGCTTCAATACAACAGAAGGCTTAAAACAATCATTGAATATTTGCTAGAGCAAGCAATGTTAAAGAAGTCGGTTACGATCCAACATACGGTATATGGTGTTGGAACTTTCATAATAACTATAATATATATAATATATGTAGGTGGGCGATTCTCTATAGATAACCTCGTAAACAGCTGTGCCAACAATTTTTTATAAAAGTAAGTAAATTATGAAAAAAACATACTATATATATATTATATATATATACTAAAGAAACTTTAATCCCTATACTTTACGGACCCTTTGTTTTCATAACCATAACTATTTTGATTTTTTCTAAACTCGATAGAAAATCTAAAAATACAGTCCCCATCTCTGCTTCTTCATTTAGAAATGAAATTAATGAAGAAGTTATTGAAACTTTAATTTTAACACTTTACTCGTGATTTCATGTAAATTCGTTAGTAACTCGAAAATACATGTATATAATGTGTGAATAATGACCTCATACGTTACACGTAAAAATTGATAGTAGGCAATATAATAGTAATTGTTTATTTCATCAGCTGTTATATTATTAAGCAGAATTCATGAATTAGCTCTATTTTAATTTCGAATAACAAATATACAAAGACAGTCATCATCATCATCCTATGAAGTCCACTGCTGGATATAGGCCTCCCCCAAACATGGAGGGTGTTTTGCCTTAACCAGCACGCTTGCCAGGCAGGTTGGTGATCGCAGAACATCTCCTGTACTCGGAAGGGCACTGCTGCCCACCTTCCAGTGAAGTATCCTTTAGTCGCCTCTTACGACATCCCATTAGGAAGACTGGGAAGACAGTATATCTCGTCAATTCAAAAAAGACAGAGAGAGGGAGGGAAACGAGAAATGTGTATGGTTTATTAGCATTAAGCACTATTATAATTATATATTGAGGTGTATTTACTTGTATTACTTGTAATTTTAGTACTCTGAGACAAAAGTAACTAATTAAACATTTTCTCTATTAAAAAGCAACGAGATTAGATGGCTCTATTGGACCAGAAGAGAGGTATATCTATTTTTAATTTCATTTAATATATTATGAAATTTCGATAAGTATATATTTTGTAGTTCAATTCAATTGTAGCTATAATACTGCGCAATTTAATGTAACGCTATAAGGAAGAATCGATTGGGTCGTAATCTCATCTCTGTATCATTTCCTTTGACAAGACCAATAAAAGTTAAGTCGTTTAACGGTTCTCATACCAGGGGTGATCAGTCATTTTAATAGAAGTGCAACAGTTGCTTAAAATATTGAATAAATAGCTATTTCCTATACCAATCGACTTTTTTCTTGCTACACAACTTTTATAAAAATGAATTGTTAAACATTGAAAAATGATCAGTCAGTTGCTTTTTATGGAAATGGTGGTAAAGAGGCAGGAGGCTCATCTAGAGTAAGCGATCATTAGCCCATAGACAACCCTATTTTTTGTTTCTCCAATTTGAATATTGATATAAACATTATCAAAATTGAAAAAAGAGTTGAGCTCTCCAAAAAGTTGTGAATAAAAAGAGGAAAACAGGTATCAGAATTCAGAGGTGTCGTTCCCAGAAATACTGAGCTAAATGAGTGAGTAGAAATTTTTAGTTTGTTTGACTGGTAGTTATACCTAAACATTTTCTGTCGGTAGGTATATGTATATGATTGTGTTTCATTAGTTAAATAATTATATATTCTTTGAATTTTTGACCGTTACGGTATTCAAATATCAGAGATAATGATTGATTACTTTATGCTTTATGCTTTTACGGTTCAATAAAATCGATACAATACGACTTTCGGTTTGATTAATTAATCTTTTACCCCGATTAAGAATGTTTACCGTTATGGGATAATCTTATAAAAAATATTTAATAAAATGTAGAATAAAATAATTCTCTTAAGACGAATGCAATAATTAATTGTAAAGGTATATTTTTTAAATACTATGCACATTTTTTATTAAATTCTATTAACTAAAAAGGATCTGTCATCATTCTTTAACATTACTTCCGTTAGCGAAGGTGAAAACAATCTTCTTCCGTAATCTTAAATGGTCTTGAATTTAAAAAATGTAATTGCATATAAATTGCTCAGTTGAACTGCATTTTTTGCAACATAAACAAGTACTTCAATGTTAAACATCATGGATCACGTGATTATTTAGATAAAAAATAAGGCTTCCGTGTTCTTTTCAGAAGTAGGTTTATAAAAAGTATTAGCGTTCATGCTGCTGAAAATAAATAATCCATTAAAAAACTTAATAGCGATGTTATACTTTTATATTTACCGATTTCTTTTTTTTTATATAGCTGGTAATAGATCATATCGCCCATGAACAGCCACGTTGTGCCCGAGCAACTGACTTGACAACTTGAGCTAACTGAGCTCGCTCGGGTGTAGCTAAAATTAGGTAACTACACAAAGACGTAGTACTAATATTTAGTTTCTGTATTATTTATTGGTGTAGCTTATAATTAGGAATCGTATCTTGCGAAATTTACACCATCAAATGTATTTATTTTTGTGAGTAAATGTATAAAAAAGCAAATTAGTACGTTATACAAATAATAGCTTATAAATAACGTATAAATTTGATTTAAATCGCTATTATAGTCCTATAAAACCATAACGTCGTCAATTAAAACACGTATTTTAATGCCAAGAGATTGGTTTATTATTGTTTTATCGGGCATACAAAAAATAGTAGAGGTGAAACAAGCCAATATAAAACTCGTATTTTTACTCTCAATGACATTTATAACTGTAAAGTTGTTAAAATAAAGTTATTAGTAGATAAAAATTTCACCCGTGGGAGAGCCATGCTGAAGCATATGCTGACACTAATTGGGCTGGTTCGTCCAAAGTGATACCACGGGTTCATATAATACTCAGCGTGAAACGGTACTTATACTGCGTTTCGCAGGGGAGTATGGATATCGGAGGCCTTTGAAAGTGCCGCTTAAGCGGCGTAAAAAGCCGGTAACTCAACCAATGCGCAGATTTTGGCGTGGTTGTCCGTGGGCGGCGGTGTTTTCTTACCATATAGGAGACCCACCTGCTCCGTTGTCTATATATTATAAAAAAGTTAAAATTATAGTATTAAAATAACTTCAACGTTCCAGCACAAAATATATCTTGTTATTGAACACAAGGATACTGAAATCAATTCCTTGTTTGAATAGAGACAGGACTGAAGATTGGCATGCATATCATTTAGTCTTTATTGACGCTTTGTAAGAGCATTAAAACTGTCAACTGATACAATAATAATGCATGTATCGAGAAGCTTTATCTACAATAGAGAAGGTAAATAGTTATTTCATACTCGAAGTAGGTCAGTATACCGCGTTTAGTTAACTAGACATCACTTGCAATGGAGATGTTTAGCGTTTTACGAGGCTTACCGCGGATTTTATTGGAAACTACCTCACGAAATGATACTTTATCGGTTGTAGTTGACAGCCGGAGACTGTAAGCTTACCAATATTAATGTCATTTAACAACTTTATTGTTTACTAGCAAAATGCCACGATTTAACGTTAATTTTTATCAAATAACTAAACATATTTGCTATTTTGATGCAATTTTTGTTATATAATCTAGGACGAATATTTATTAAAACGTCATTGAAACGTAGTATCGAGCTTTTATAGTTTTTTATTAACTTATTTACAGAAATTTAGGTTAGCAGCTTTCTTTGCCTCCCAAAACTAATCAATATTTATAGAATTCGGAACCAGTGAGCCGAGACAAAAAAGTCTTGTATGATAAAAAAATACTGCATTGCCGAATCTCTTTATAGCCAATATGGTTCGACAATGCCCATTTATCCAAAAGTGTGCGGTTTTAAAATTCCTGTTCAAGAGTAAACATTCTGTTTCAGCTCGTATATCTTTCAAACTGCGCCGCGAAGCGCCTAAAAAGGCTGACCGAGAAGTTACCACATCGTAAATAATTCATGTAATATTACTCAATCATGTTTCTGGCTATAGCGGCGACATTTTCGGCTTTTCAACCGCGCTAGATCTTTTGAACGCATTACATGTGCACATGGCTGCTCATTCATTTTTAAATTGGAACAGAACGATTGTTGTAGTAGTTGACACATAAATCGGATATAGACGACACAATACAATGTAAAAAGGTTCACATTCATGATAATTTTGAATTAGCAGCAGAACATTGTCAGAACAAAATGACTACTTGACGACCTTCAAGAAAAGAGAGTACCTATCCCTTAAAGACCGGCAACGCACCCGCGGCCTCCTGCTCGTTAACCAATTTTCTTTAAAAAATATACCTAAAACTGTTAGAACTGTCATAGTTTTGTATGTTTTATTACCTACTTTTAATATTTGGACTTGTTTCCATATATTACCTCGCTTTTCTATCACCAAAACTTATTTTTTAACAGCGATAGTAGTATTTTATTATTTTATATTACAATACAACGTTCATCGGTGTCAGTAGTATATGTAAAATAGGCAAATAATTTGATAAATTTAAAATTGTAACGGTAAACCAGTGTAACAGTGACCCGCCAAAAAACGCAGCGACCGGTCACGTCTGCGTCGGCGCAGGTGCCTACGGTCACTTTCGATCTTGCTACTTGCTATTCGATTTTGATAGTTTCATACCAATTTTGGTAAGTGATGTTTTTGTTGTTTCACTCGGCAGTTTTATACATGGAAGTTAACAAAAATATTTCCAAAGAGTCAATAATAAAGTAACTTTCAAGTAAAATTATAAGAATTAATAACAATAATAAATAATTAATATTTTATACGAAACATATTTCCATTTATAACAATTTATACCGTTCATTCTTTAGCACACATTAATGTTTTATTAATTTATAGACAGATATTTTATTGCGGTTTTCATTGCTTTATATTCTTTCTGTAAAGTTCTGATTGTCTAAATTAATGGTTTAGCAAATCCCATTAAGTACTTTTGGGCAAAATAATAGAAGAGTGGTCGCCGGAAGACGCTGGATGCTCCAACGGTTATATGTATAGAGGTGAAAAGGGAGGGCCTAAGTCCAGGAGTGGACGTCCTACGGCTAAAATGATGATGATGAGTTGACACTATTGTTTATTTGTAAATATTAATTCTTTATAAAATTAATTATTATATATATTAATATAATTATTAAATATTATAACAGCGATCTCGTTTCGTATTATTAAACAACAAAAGTGTTTGTAAATCATTGCAGGATTACGGTTAATACAGCAACAAGTTTTGATAAAATCTCTTCTTAAATATTGTTATCGCTACATTGCGAAAAAAGTTTCGTCATTCGTTATTGATATCAATCATTGTACGCTCGCCTAAGAACAGAAGACTATTTTTATAATATTGTTTACCAACCATTTATGAAGCCAATATTTAATTTAATTTTAATTATTTAATACACATGAGAGTGTCTTGTAATTCATAGATTTTAAACATCCAAAAAGGAAGTTATACGTACATAAACGTTTTATATTTGTCTTCATTAAAATTCAAAGTCTGTTTAAGGAAACATTTTGTCTAATTAAAACGCTAAGCGTTTCCAAAAGCTTCAAGTTCCAATTAAATGTCGGCATCCTCTATCACGTCTATTTGTGACCAACTTAAGTCGCAACAAGGGCTGCCAAACTGATTTATTAAATTAAATTTTTCATTAGGGCTGGCAACCGGGCAACGGAATTCGTAAAGTCTTGTTCTGTTCTATTTAGCGAATGCTGCTTAAGCGGCGTACAAGCCGGCAACATCAAATAATCAACAACAACCAATGCCCGGAGTGTACCGCGGTTGGGTATGAGTGGCGGTGTTCTCTTACCATATAGGAAACCCACCTGCTCCGTTGTTCGCTATACCATAAAAGAGTTTATTAGTAAGTAGTGTTTTTTTAGTATGGACAATGGAGTAAGCAGGTTGGTCTGCTATAGGTTAAAAGAAAACCGCAGCCTATCACTTACCGCGCCGTTGTGTTGCCGGCTTTCAATATATTAGTATATTAAATGCCTCTCAAGAACAATAAAGATTAAGTGTGCTTAGAAAGATACCATCGTGAATGCCGCAAAGGATATCGGACTTTAGAGATGCTGTGCTCAGGGCAACTCTCACAGGAGATGCACTGGGATTTCGCACTGCTGTTTCCATGTCGCAGCCCTACCAGCACCCTTGCACCTGCGAAGCATCCGTATTATTAGACGTCGCGACGCCGGTCGTCGACCCGACCCGTTTACCGAAATAAATCGTGCGCATGCCAGCTTCGCGCTTGTCACTTTGATCACATTTTGTTGTTTACTTTGTGTTTCCAAGTATTTATAGGAAACTTTGCTAGCTCGACTGTGGCTAATTCGGGATTACATTTTGACAAATGTAGATCGCGCCTCAAGCTTGCACGGTGATGCCGCTACCGTGAATGGTTGAGAAAATAAACCCTACTTATAATTACAAAACAATATTCTACACTTAACTCGACTG
>DWCF01004756.1:0-15629 GCA_018230265.1 Delias oraia | reverse complement strand
TTTTACAAGTTTTGTTTTGTATAATTTTAAGGATCTCCGATATCGAATTTTTGTCATATTTTAAGTATCTCAAAGAAACAAAAAAATTACACCCACTGAGTTTACTCTGCCGGTTCTACTCAGTGGTCTTAGCTTGGAACCGGTGGTAGACTGATTTTGACGTTCAACGAGCTGCATTTTGTATTTATGTTGAATACAAATATTTCATTTAGTTTCAAACACAGTTAGAAGTTTACCACGATATCACTTGGGACGAGCTAACACAATAAATGCGTCAGCATATGCTTCAGCATGGCCCTCTCAAGGGTATATGACTGCTTGTACGTATGTGTACCTTAAAAACTACATACATCAATTTCGTATAGTTAAATACAGAAAAACGACATTTAGTTCTTTTGATTCGTTTTGAATGCCATATTTTACACTAATATAAAACTCACTAAATTTTTAATAGTAAATACTAAATACGCATAAACCAATTTTTAAGAAATGAACTTAAAGGGGTTTAAATTCACAATTTATGATGCCTGCGTTATCTTTTCTGTGAACACATGACTGTGAAATTGATACTATAACATTTACATGAATATTATTTATATCAAAATAATATTTCCTCTAGTTTTACGATGTCATAAATTCAAGATACACAATCTTTTAGTTTATATCTGTAGTTCAAAGTTGAATAACTTTGCTCTACTAATACGTAGACACGCCCTTATAACCGATTTCAGTTTCGGAGGTTCTAGATTTGAGTCCCGAATATATTAAATTTTGATTTAGGCTCTGAAAGTTGATTAAATTAATACAACAAGCATAAAAGCAGATGTTATACTTAGAACTTAAACATTATGAGTATAACAACATACAATCAAACACAACCAAAGAGTTGTGGCACAATTGCTCATGAGCGGCGGTGATCCTTACAAGTACCTGTCCGGTCGTAGAAATATAGTTACACACTTAAAAGCGTTATAGGTATACCTAAAATTTTTCATTACAGACAAATTCAACTAAATCTTATTTTTTTAACTGAATACTTACAATATTTGTAAGATTATCCTCCATTTTTGTAGTAGGATACAAAACCTAGGCCAAACCTACTAATCTAGGCTCTCAGCTACTTTTAAACCAAATTTAATGAAAATTTGTCCAGCTTGTGTTATGGTATAATAAACCGGACTCTGTTTTATATATATTAATTATAGATTTCACTTGACAACAAAAGATATTAAACAAAGTAATATGGGTCACATCGATGAATTAAACTCATTAATTTAGGACACCGGCATTAAAGACAATTGTGTCATAAATTAATGACAATCACAGATAATTGTCAGTAAAATATGATTATCGAAATCAGAAGATAGCACTTATTTTTTGATTGGTTGGCTAAAAATGTATTTTTATGTTTTTAGATGGTATATTTCAGATGGTATAACGGTATATCTAATATTGTGGCTACCACCCATGGTTATGTGGACTAATATCATCTAGTTATGCAAATATTCGAGATTTTAATTTAAAAATAAATAAATGCTATTCTTAATTGTTCTGTTTATGAAGGACCTATTTTGATTGCTGAGTGATCTTAAAACTTAACGGCGATAAAAATATGAAATAAAAATATTTGAAAATCTAATTCTTAAATTAACAAATAGTAGTCCTTCCTTCCAATGTGGTAAGAGAATACCACTGCCCATGGACATCAGTGCTATAGTCTGCGTATATTGGTTGTGTTGCCGGAATTTTAAGGGCCTCGTATATCTTCACTCACTCAGCGAAACACTGTAGAGGTACCGTTTCAAGTACAGCTACTATTTCACGCTAAGTATTCTGTGAGCCCGTGGTATCACTTCGCACGAGTCGGCCCAATTAGTGGGTTATGATATGCTTCAGCTTAGCTTACCCAAGGGTAACAGAAAATTTGTATAAGAAAATTATTTATATAACAAAATGTTTTTTTATAATTTATAAATATGTATATATTATTATAATATTAATTATATTTTTTTTAGACGAAACAACATTATAAATCTTGTGTCGACGCGAAATATTTGTTCTAAAAATGAGATACACATCTTAAATACTAATTACGACCCATCTGACAATACAGGTGTCCATGGGCAGTGGATCACTTATCTTAGAGTTATGTGTTCGAATATCTCTTGTCACTCGTCGTCAAAAAATCGTTTTAAAATAGTTTTACTCTAACATTGTCAGTAGTAAGATTATGGTTCTAGGATATCATTGGAATGTTAATTTGATTTGTGTTTTAAATCTATTAATATTAAAAATGTACACGCATTTCACTTAAAACTGTCCATGACGCTTAAAGACGTCAATAACGTCGCCCAGTAGCGGGGAATTACGAAATAATTAGAGAATACAACTTTCTATATCGATCCCCGATAATTAAGGCTGTAATACTGGCTCGCGAAACTTGCAATAAAATCGACACTTTACTACTTAATCAAGGAAATTGCCAGCTTTCTCTTTGCTATACTTAAAATATATGTGATCTTGCTTTTGAATTCGTTGTCTTGTGAATACTTAGATCCGTTTTTATTATTAACGGACAACGGAGCAGGTTTGCCTTCTATGTATGAACAACCGTGTAGCAATTCGCGTTTTCGGTAATGGTAATTTTCGCCGCTAGTTCGGTATCCTCAGTTAATCATCGAAATAAAATACAGGTGCTGTTTTATGCTGGCTTACTGCGAGCCCGTGCTATCATTCCGGCCAAGTCTCTCCCGTCGGCAAGGCTCTCGAGTCAGACAGTGTTAAAACAATTTCCCGGCTATTGTCAAGTCTTTCCTAAGACCGAATACATTATAAGTATTATTCAGAGCTGGATTCGAACCCGATAACCCAAACTTTACCGTAGCTTACAAGACCGTACGGTCACGAGGCATTCTTCAATTAAATATACAAAACAGACATTTTCCCAAAAACTCAATTTCACTTTCTCGTTTCTAAGATAAAAATCTTTGAAATGGCGCTTTGTTTCCGCCGACAAATCTCCAAAATTATCAAGATAATTTCTACAAAGAAACATTAAGAAACACAAAAGATATTAAACATTATCAACTTGAATAAATTTCTTAGTTACTGGCCTTTTTTCCACGTGTGCGGTATAATTTCAAGTTGCTCCGATATTTTTTTATTCCAAAACGGACAACAGCGCATATGGGTCTGCTATATGATAAGAGAAGACCGCCGCACATGAACAAACGCGCCACAGTCCGCGCATTAGTTGTGTTGCCGGATTTTAAAGCGGAACTTTTAAGGGTCTCCCATATTCTTTCTCATCCTGCGAAACACAGTACAAGTACCATTCAAGTACCAGCACGCTGAGTGTCCTGTGAACCTGTGTTATCACTTCACACGAGCCGGCCTAATTATTTCGTTAGCATATGCTTTAGCATGGCTCTCCCACAGATGCGACAGTAAAACACTCACCCGGCCACTGTCAAGTCCTAAGTCATATGTAAGGTCCTGATAATTCATAAATGTAACGGCAATTATTTCTTATTTTATACCTATTAATATATATAATTTACAATAAAATAACATTTCCAAATAGAACTCACAGCATTAAATATAGATGACTTTTATTTAGACTTTGTAAAACCGTTTTTAGCTATTATAGTTGGAGATTAATAAATTCAATTCAGACGTCGTGCAGTATTGCCATATCAAGTTGAGCGCTTGGACATTTTATGAGTTACCGATGAAATCTCGCCACAGGCTTAAATTCACTGAAAGTGACTTATTTATTAACAATGGCATCTTTCGAATTATCTATTTACATGTTTAGCAACATTGCAACAATTTTTAAAACTGTTTATTTTTATGTGTTTACGTGTTAAAATGGTGACGATTTCTAGGCGATGCGTAAATATTTAAAAAATGTTATATAATTTAAAAATATTAATAGTTTTATTTATATAATAAAATAAAAATAATTGTTTTTCTATTTGTAGTTTTTGCAAAAATTCGTTAATTTTTCACCCAATAACTGTAGTCAAAATTAGAGTTATCTTATAATACGAATGACTCCTTATTTTTTGTGGTACAGCGGTCAACGGAGCAGGTGAGTTTCCTATTAAAACCGCGCCACATTCCTCGCATTGGTTATGTTGCCGGATTTTCTCACTCAGCGAAACACAGTAGAAGCACCGCTTCAAATATAATAATTATATTTGAAGAATATTCTGTGAGCCCGTGGTATCGCTTCAGATGAGCCGGCCCAATTAATGCGTCCGCATATGATTCAGCTCCACCACGGGTGCAAAACGTTAAAAGTAAAAGCGAAAATAATAATATTAAACGATATCAAAGGAACGACAGTATCTATAAATCATAAGACGACATTTATTGTCGTTATCTTAACGATACTAAATGTCTTGTTTACGAAATTCCATCGTTAAGAAAAGCCGAGATAACAGCTTTACATAGTAGACTAATGTTAAATATTTCATTGTATACAAATAACTAAAACACCTATATATGTCCTTGGAAGGGCCTGAAAGCGGCCGGGGGAGTGTTTAAGCACTGTCTTACCAATGAGACAGCCACGCTGATGCATAAGGGAGGCTGTCTCTTTTGTTATAACTCACAAAAATCGTGAATTACGTGTACTGGATTTCACTGAGTAAGTGTGTTTAGGCTCACTATGTTAAACCACTATGTTTTTTATTGCATTGCAGGCAACGGAGGTTGCCTTTAATGTAGATAGATCGCCGCCCATGGACAACCGCGCTAAAATCCGCGCTTACGTTATGTTTCCAGCTTGTCACGCCACACAAGTAAACTAAGTAAACAAGTACTTTTTATTGCTTATATTCTGTGAACACTAGGTATTACTTCGAACAATCTTGCCTATTTGGTGCATCACTCTCCCACGGGAAAAGACTCCCATGGCTTCCACTTTCACCCGTGGGAGAGCCATGCTGAAGCATATCCTGACGCACTAATTGGGCCGGCTCATCTCAAATAATACCACGGGCTCACATTTTTTTGTACCGTAATAACCGACATAATAAAATATATTGAAGTATCGTCCAGTTATTGAGAATCGGTGGTCAATAAATAGCCTTGTTACACGTACGCAATATACTGCGATCATTTATTCGTGGAATAATTATAGTAATTTACAATTATATTGTTGAGATTTATTATAAGGCCTCAATATAACTTTTTTATTCAGCTTATTTATGATCGTAAGCCAAGGCTAGATCGCCTATTTTATAATACTAAACCTCATGTCAATAAATAAAAGAACTAAATAATTTTTCAACAGATTAAGTTTTAGATTAAATTAATTTAAACTTGATGAGAATCTCGTAGCTAAGTTGTTTAATAAGTCTACCATGAAGCCAGAGGTTCAATTCCCGGTTCGGATAATATATGATTTAATTCACTATTTATTGGGTCTATGGAAGGCCTTGACAGTGGCCGGGTGAATGTTTTAATAATGTTCGACTATGGGAGAACCCTATTGAAGCATTTTCTAACGCACTAATTGGGCCGGCTCGTCCAAAGTGATACCACGGGCTCACACAATACTCAACGTGAAATGGTAGCTGTAATTGATACGCTGCTTCTACTGTGTTTCACTGAGTTTGTGACGATATCAGAGGCTCTTAACATGCCGCTAAATTGGTGTAAAAAGACGGCAATAGAAATAATGCGTGGATAATGGCGCAGTTGTCCATGACTGGCGGTTACCATCTAGAAGACTCACTTGCTCCGTTCTCCGCTATACCACAAAAAAAATACAGCGATATTTTATTTGAAACTTATATAACAATACCGGCTTTACTTTCATTATGATAATTAAATAATTCCAAACAGTTTTTAGATACAGTTTAGGATTGAGCTAAGAACGGGTTCGTAGACTTTCCAAGTCTTTATACAGGTATATCTTAATATGGTGTGACTTGGCGAATGTCTTATTGCTTTTTCATCAGGCATCGTTTCTTCATTGTCTAGAATTATCTTATTATTTGAGTCAAACTTTATAAGTATATATCTGAAAATAGGCTATATGGCTTCGTAATAGCAACATCAAAGACGCCCATGGACAAAAATATTAAGTGTGGGTATGGGTATACAATACCAGCTTGTTTTAGTATTTTTAGGTACTATTTTTCGCTGAGTGAGTTAAATTACTGCAGGTTCACAAACAATACCACTTATGCGATGTTGAAGTCCGGTAACAACAATAGCGAGAGGGCGTGGTTGGCCATGTGCGGCGGTGATCTCTGAACATAAAGAAGATCTGCCTGCTTCGTAGCCCATTAATATTTAAAAATCACTGAATAGTGTTATGCAAATATCTATAATCCTAAAGGTACTTGCATAACAGTACAAATTGACATTACTTTATACAATAAAAATAAATTTTCAATTTGAGTACCCGTGGGAGAGCCATGCCGAAGCACACGCGGACGTACTAATTGGGCCAGCTCCTCCAAATTGATACCTTTGGCTCACAGAATACTCAACGTAAAATGGTAGTTCTACTTGAAACGGTGTTTCTACTGTGTTTTATCTACGTGAGTGAGGATATCGGAGGTCCTTAAAAATAACGCATAAGAGGCGTAAAAAACCGGTAACACAACCAATGTGCAGAGTGTGGCGCGGTTGTCTACGGCCGGCGATGTTCTATACTATATAGAAGACCCATCTTTCCGTTGTCCGCTATACGATAAAATAATAAAATAAAAAATTAAAAAAAGCTTACATTTGACTAATATTGAAAGATCTGTACAAACAATCATAATGATACTTGTATAAAAGTACAAAATTGACATTACTAAATACAAAAAAGCAATTTCCAATTTGCTTAGCTTGTTTATTTGAAAACAAATAAAAGCAAAGGGAAAATTAAAACTCAAGTTTATTCAATAAATCGTTACTTTTGAAGTATTCCGTAATTTCAAACAGCCTCCGACCCGTTGACCCGAAAAGCCTTTGGGCCTATTTATATAACAAATATTTTATATATTAGAAACCTGGGCAGAGAAAAATGACCGAAATTTGCCACAAAGACAGGAAATGTAAAATATATTTTTGTAAATAGAATCATATTATTATGATGCTTTATTAGTCCATGAAGACTCCTTAATAGTGTCCTGGCCATCTTAATAGCTACCATAACGTCAAAGCTACTAGGTTCAATTCCCATTCTGAAAATAATTTACTTTAAATATATAATATTCTGGTTTTGACAGGGCTTGTCAGTGGCCGAGCCATGCTAAACCATCTTCTAACGCACTAATTGGAATAATGATATCGGTGTTGAGGTTTTACCACTCAAGCGGCGTAGTAAGCCGGCAACACAACCTACGCACGGAATATGGAGCGGTTGTCCATGTGCAGCGGTGACGTCTTTCCATAAAAGAGACCCACTTTCTGTTACCTGCTAAACATCAATATTTTATCCATATCACCTCGGTGATTATCGGTCCAAAACTAAGCGATTTTTAGGAATTTTGTGCCACGCAACACTCACTGACAATAGCTTTCTGCAGAGGTATTACCAAACCAATACGATTTGGGAACTTTCAAAAAACGAGCATACCTATTATATATTACATATTACTTAAAGGTCCGCAGTACATCCGCGACCCTGCAAGGGGCATCGGCGAAGCACCGCTTATCCTAGGTGTGCCTTCTGCTAGTTTTTAACCGTTTCCAAAGAAATCAGTTGGTAGGATTCTGTGTAGGGACCGCGCAAAAAACCGCTCCCGCCGGAAACGGACGCGAGGATCGATATATGTCGCAAAGCACACCCCGGTGAGCTTCCGACCGGCCGTTCAGGCGGCCAACGTTCCTGCGACAGCCCAAGCCGAGGTACGTTCCTCGCAGAAGACGCTCTTGTGCTAGTCGCGGCTCAACCCATTTCTCGCCCCAAAAGTCCGCTAGAATCTGTGGAGGCCATATGCCGACAGTGCTCTAGACATTAAAAAAAATTTCCAAAAAAAATCCATAGTTTTTTGTTTTGTTTATAAGTCACACTTGTATTTATATAACATTATTAAACATTTTGTTTGTATAAAAGCACCAAAGATCATAAACAAAAGTCTGGAGCTCCTAACTCACATCTAGTTAGTACTTATTAGCATCAAACACTTGGCCGATGACACCATTTGGCACACAAAGACATTTGTCAACACAGCGAAAGCTTGGCCATTGATATGTCGACGTCAATCACACGAGAAAGCTAAGTCGGCAAATTTACGCGTCAAAAGTGCAATATCTTTATTGTATGAGTCAGGTTGTATATTTTGCCTTGCATTAATTCTAATAATTACCAAGTTTTTTTGTCACTTCATGTTTCACTTGAAATATGTCGCCGGGTGTGTCGCACTAATTGAGCCTGCTCGTCCGAAGTGATACGGGCTCACAGGTAACGGTAAGGAAACGGTACTTCTTCTGATTCAATGCGTGAGTGAGGATATTTGAGTCCCTTAAAAAGCCGCTTAAGTGGTGTAAAAAGCCGTCAACACCAACAATGCGTAGCGTAGCACGGTTGTCCATGAGTGGTGGGGTTCTCTTACATATAGGAGATCCACTTGCTCCGTTGTCTGCAATACAATAAAAAATGTATAGCTATTTAATTACACTTTTATCTAGTTTTGCGCTTAGAAGAGTTTCTGCACTCTATATGTGTTTCGGATGTCTGAAGGCGATATCCTTCCTAGTTTTGGGCCGAATAACCTTACCATCAGGTTAAATGTAGCCAAATTCTTGCTCAATTTAATAGCGAAATAAAAACCGACTAGTATCATTGAATTTGTGACTAATCTGACTAGTATTAATTATTTATCTTATATATAAGCCATGTGGCGATATTTGTTGCCAAATCCAAGATGATTCGATCAATTTTCTCTGATTATCAAGTACCTTGTGTTAAAAATCGGAAATGTATTTTTATAGTACCTACTATTATGTTTAAACCAATTTAATTTCAAACATTTTTTTTTATTTTGTTTTATGACACAACAATGAAATTTTATATTTTTTATATTTACTTGAGAAACTCTAGAGAAAAAGTATGTCTTAAATGAGTCTTATGAGAGCCTAGGTTGACTTCTGATTTATTTAAAGGGTACCTCTTTGTTGGCTAGAATAGGTTTTACAGTTCAAACCGGGCGGATGTCGAGCTTCAAGCATCGCCGAGAACTTCTGCTACTTCTTTGTATTCTAATCAATAGAAAATAAAAAGATAATATGACCCGACTTACGAGAAATCGCGTAACTTCCGCTCAACATTACGTTTCATTATGCATACCGAATAACTGGTTCTTGTCAAAGATAAATGCGATCAAAGGAAATTGTATCGTTCATTTCTGGACTAGTAATACTTGTTAGTTTGCATAGCGTGAAAGTAGTTTTTCGCCACCTTTTAATAAACGACATTCGCAAATCACGCCAATAAAAGGTTCTCTCAGTTTTATTAAGTTCTTTGGCGATGTTATGTGAGGCCTGTTATCAAGTTTAGAGCCTCTAAGTGGTTTTATAAGTCCACCATGAAGCGAGAGGCGCACAATTTTGTTATAAATATATATATGTTTCGGACTCACTTAGCATTAATTAACTAATTTTTGTACATTTTATCTTATATTCTATAGCGTACAACGGAGCAGGTGGGACTCATATATGTTAAGAGAACACTACCGCCCATCTCGAACCGCGTCATAGTCTGCGCAATGGTTGCGTTGCCGGCTTTTTACGCCTCTTGATTGGAACTTTTAAGGGCCTTCGATATCGTCACTCACTCTGCGAAACACAGTCCGTTTCATGCTGAGTATTACGTGAGCAAGTGGTATCACTTCGGCCGGCAAGCAACGCTCTCCCACGGGTGCGAAATTATTACGACACACTCCCAGCCACTGTCAAGCCCTTCCAGAGAACGAATAAATTAAATTATAATTGTCTGGACCAGGAGTCGAACCAGATACTACTCGCATCATGGTACACTTTTAAAAATTTTTAGCTACGAGGCTCACAAACAAACAAACCTCTTTACATAAGTAAACCGGTGTATTTTAAATGGATCGGTAAAGGCAAACATAAAAGCGAAAGTATTTATTATAATTTTATTGAGCATTTAATCACCGCAACATTGTATTAAAATTAAGTACATATAATGGTCGAGCTACTGGCAAATGCATTTAAATTTACGATTCTTTATAATTATTTTAACATTATACACCTGCTGTTGAAGGTTAATGATTTTATTACATTTTTTTTATTGAATCGCGAACAACGGAACAGTCGGGTCTTTTTAATGGTAAGAGATCATTGCCGATTTGGTTATGTTACCAGATCTTTATGCCGCTTAAGCTGTATAACTTAATAGGCATCCGGTGTTCTCTACAGGGCCGCCAACGCATCCGCGGCAGAGCAATTATCGGAGTGTCTATGCATGGAGGACCGTTTATCATATGTGTGTATTACAGGTGAGCCTTCTTCTCGTTTGCCACCATTTCATAAAAAAGCTCACTCGTACACCGAATACAAGTACTGTTCCACGCTGGTGTTCTGTGAGCTTGTGGTATCACTCCGGATTAGCGCAGTTAAGGCATGAGCAAATGCTTCAACGTGGCTATTCAAAGATAAATCTTATATGTAATATGTATGTTATACTTTTAAAAGTTCTGTTACGTGCCTTTTAAGCAGATTTTCTTCCCACTTAGTATTGTAACCGTAACGTTATGAATACCGGGTTCAAATCCCGGGCTGAATAGAATACAGATTTTTTGACCTTTGGAAGGGCTCACCCACTCTCAGTGGGTGTGCTACCCTTAACGCTATCTTAAATAATCCTCTAAGTAACACCTACACGAAATATATGTATGAATTTTCCGTAATACCACAAATAAAATGAACAATGATTAAAAAGCTCTGTCGAGTATCGTTAAAAATATGGGTTGACATATCTTCGCTTTTATATGTTAATTATTGTGCCATGTCTTAATTAACTTTAACGGTTAGCCGACTTTATTGCCTATTAGATTTCGCCTGTGGAAAATTTAGTCACAAATAATTTATACATTCACTTATATTTGAGCTTTATAGATGATAATAGTTCTCTTACTTAACTATTTACTTTACTTTTAACTTCATGAAAATTAAGGCAAAGGAGTAGACCATGATAGGACACGGGTTCGTTGGTTGTCATTTAGTAATAGATACCTTCTTCGGACGTCGTATTGGTTGTGTTTCCTGTGTTTCCGGCTTTTTACGCAACTTCAGCGGCATTTTGAAGGGCCTCCGATATCCTTACCAACTCAGCGAAACAGTAGAAGCACATTTCAAGCACAGTTACCATTTAACATTAAGGATTCTGTGACCCCGTGGTATCACTTCGGACGAACCGTCCCAATTAGCGCGTTAGTATATGCTTCAGCATGACTCTCCCACGGATGATACTCGCCCGGCCACTCTCAACTTCAACAAAGAACTGTTCAACTTCCAAACACCGAATAAATTATAAATTAAATAATAATGTCCTGACTGGGATTCGAAAACGATACCTCTCGCTTCATGGCAGACTTATTAAACACCTTAGCTACACATACAAATTACTTTATTACTCGTTTAAGGTACTTTAATTCATTAAATTCCTTTCAGTAATTTTGCGTGAGAGAATAACAGACGTCCCTCCGTTCAACCGTGCATAAAAACTATCGCGTTTATATTATTAGTAGTATAGGGAACAAAGCCGCTCGACATCAAAGAGAAATATGGTCTGATCGCAAGTTAATTACACTATCACAGTGCCTGAATACGCGGTAATCAATAGAGAATTGATCGAGCCCACAAATGAAATCACAGTATCATGAATCGTAGTTATCAATCTACAAACACTGCAAATGATCTATCATTGAATGGAAAACGCAGCGGAAAATCTACACCATTTCAAATCGAATGTGAACTCAGCGAGGCTCGGTTATAGCGAACGATTCTAATTGCAAATTATGATATCAAGTAATAATACGGAGCCGTTCTTATGATAAAAATAATAAAATCAAAGCCTTTTATTAAAAAAGACTGACTTTTACGGCTCAAGGACTTTAAAACTGGACATTTGTTCGCGTGATGTGGAAATAAGGCGCCTATTGGGCCTATAATAGGTAAATATTATTGACGCTAGTCTCATTTATGTAATACTTTTTTAGGGTTTATTTAAAGTTGGTTTGTCACACGCCGGCCACGTCCTTTGCAAAGAACGAATAAGTTATAAATTTTATTCATCTCAGGTATTGAACCTGGTACTCTTGACATCATGTTAGTTAGAAAACACACTGTGTAACAAAATTCTTAAAAAATTATACAATATCTTGAAAATATATCAAATTCTATGTAATGAAAGCCCTTAGATTTGCTTTACCCTATATTAAGCCACCTTTCTCTATTCACGCGTACAGATCGTAAGGATAAGGTGTCTGAAGGCTCTAATAGGCACAACCAGCCACTATGACGTTAATTCAACGTTAATGCACCAGCTTTTGACCCGGGGTTTGACGAGATAATCTGATGTACGCCATTCATAGAACGGTACAGAAATTTCCATTGACTTCCATAAAGGTAGTGCTACTTAATTGTATGTTTTTGTATTTGCTCATATGAGATCACTTTGATTACTTGTACGGCTTTACAAAGAGCAGTTCACAAGTAACATTGTTTTTTTTATTATTCTATAGCGGACAACGGAGCGGGTGGATACATACGTGGTAAGACAACACCGCCGCCCATCACCAACCGCGCCACAGTCCGCGCATTGGTTGTAGTATCAGCTTTTTACGCCACTTAAGCGTCACTTTTTAAGGTCCTTTATCCTCACTCACTCTGCGAAACACAAGTACCGATTCAGACTGAGGATTCTGTGAGGCCGTAGTATCACTTCGGTCGAGCCGAATATTAAAGTTAATTGAATTTTATTTAGAATTCTGACATAATTTTTTTTATGAATACGTAGTCAAATGAGGATGAGGCTCATCTAGAATAAGCGGTCCATTGCCCATGACAGTTTGCAGCATAGCTCTTTGTGCAGAGCGGACGTAAAATCAGCCAAGTTATTGTAATTTAGTTTATTTTTTCTACTGCGGCGTTAGCTGTCACCAAAACAAATATGGCGTCAAACAGCTGGCGCGTCTGATAGCAATATGTTGATATTTTTTTGATTAATTTTATTTAAAGTGACCTTTTCGTAATAAATTAGAATTTCGGTCTCATTTCTTATTCAACGACTACGCGAAAATGACGTTCTGTCAATACATTGAACGTTATATTCTACTACTTGACGAGTTGTCATTCAACTAAATGTCATCATTCAATTGTCTTTTGTTGAAAGAGAGATATAACTTACATTTTAGCCAAAGAAAAATATATGATACAGAACACAATATAAATATTTGAGGATAATTTATGAAGAAGAAACATATATTATACACATTTACATGATTTTAGCTATAATTTAATAATCTATAAAGTTATAAAACGCAGAGTGGGACGTCCTGCCACGCGATGGAAAGACGATCTCACGAAAGTCGCGGGCAACCGCTGGACACAAATCGCTAAAGATCGTAATAGGCGGGCGTCTTTGGTAGGGCCTATGTCCAGCAGTGAACTTGATAGGCTGCTGATGAATAAATAGTTATATATTATACAATTATTCATGAGTAAAAATATAAATGAATTAAATATAAGTATGGAATAAAAGCTCTATTATGGTATGTATAATCTATGTAATAAAATAAAACACAAAGCTTATTAGGATTACCGTCTGTCTACTTGAGTCTTAATAAAATCTCCGCTGACAGTTGAATGTCTGGCTATGAGATTGGAGATTGTCAAAATTAATTGACCCGTATCAATGTTTGGTTACCTATAAACATATTTCGACAACTCTATACAATAAGCTGTGATGTATAATTTTAAATGTTTAACAAAATGAGGGTAACGATTTTTATTACAATAATTATTATAATAATTTTAGCTTGGGTACGTCTTAGCATAATTAAGCAGTTACATATTTTTATTGTATCCAATAATACCTACATATTTTTTAAATTTTATTGTGGAGGACGGAGCAGGTCTCCTATATGGTTCTCTTACCATTACACCGCCGTCCTTGAACAACCGCACCAAAGTACACTCATTGGTTGTGTTGCCGGCCTTCTTACGTCACTTAAACGGCACTTTTAAGGGTCTCTGATATCCTCGATCACTCTACGAAATAAAATTTAAACTAGTAAATTTCATCTTCGAACATCGAAGCAAAATACAAACTTTCATTCGTATCACCTCGATTTTCGTCTTAGGGTGTTTGAAGGCATTTTGTGACGCGCACAACCACTATGTGAAACATTTGCAGACCAATTTCAAATAGGTAAGACTTATGGACCTTTAAAACGTAATTATCACTGGCCGGCAACGAACCCACGAACTTGGGGATAGGGATGTCCATGAGCGGTGGATCACTTATCCTAGTTGAGCCTACTGCGAGTTTTTCTTGATATTTTATCTAAAAAAGTGTTATTCATTAAATTTTCACCGCTCATTGCGTGGAGTTGCCGAAATATGTTTATAGGTATTACCAAACATTGATTCGGATCTCAGTCATACGACATCTTTCACTTGTGTTGAAATCTCTGGGCTTTCACCTTCTGTAATATAAAACCAAGAGATTATTAAAATACGCTTCGTATTTCGACTTTTATTTGATATAGTATGTTTAAAATAATCTTTATGAATGTAATTTAATTAATTTAAAATAATAATGTACAATATTATATCCTATGATTTTATAACCATGACTAATAATGTTTATTAGGAGAAAACCTTTTTAAAAAGATTAATTTCAGAATATCACTACACATTATACTTTTTATCGCCAAATTAGCACTACTGAATGCTCAGTATGCAATGCAGTTTGAAACTTTATAATGCATAGATTATAATAATTAAGTACTTTTGACGGTAGTTATAAAATTGTGGTAATTTACAAAAAGCAGACGAACGGTCTCTATATATTATATTGGATATTGCGATTGAAATAAGTAATCTTCTTTATAGTGTAGCGTAGAACGATGCAGATGGGTCTCCTACACGGTAAGAGAACACCGACGCTCATGGACAACCACGCCACAGTTCGCGCTCTGGTTGTGTTGCCGCATTTTAACGCGGCTTAATCGGTATAATTTCAAAAGCCTCCGATATCACTGACTCAGCGAAACATAGAACAATACCGTTCCACGCTTAGCATTCTGTGTATTGTGTATTTGTATTGTGTTTTTCTGAAATAGTGAGACTACCGGCAGGCCACATGTTGAGTTTTAGCAGCGTTAAAAGCCGACAACATAAAAGCACTTATTAGAACTTAAGTTAATTAGAATTTTTTCTAAGGCGTTTGGTTTCAAAACAGTTTTCAGTATATAAACTAAGTTTTCACTAGGGAGAGCCATGCTGAAGCATAAGCTGACGCACTAATTGGGCCAGCTCGTTCGAAGTGATACCATCTATAACCGTTAGTATATCGTATTTGTGTTTTGTTAACATTCAGACGAAGAATCGGGGGACGGCAGTAGGTGACGTATATACAATTAATTGTT
>DWCF01004755.1:0-15630 GCA_018230265.1 Delias oraia | reverse complement strand
GAGCAGGTGGGTCTCCTATATGGTAAGAGAATACCGCCGCCCATGGACAACCACGCCACACTCCGCGCATTGCTTGTATACAGGGTTTTTAACCTTTTCGGCCCCATTGGCCATCCGCTCTATGTGCGATGAGGCCTGCCCATTGCTACTTCAGCTTGCTATGTCGGTAACTTTAGTTCGTCTACGGATCTCCTCATTTCTGATTCGATCACGTAGCGAAACTCCGAACACAGCCCTTTCCATAGCTCGCTGAGCGACCTTGAGTTTTGAGATGAGGCGGATGGTGCGAGACACGCCTACGCACCGTAAGTTATAACTGGTAACACACACTGGTTAAAGACCATTAAGGAACTGAGGTATGTCGGACGAAAAGACGTTGCGTATAATATATATTAACATTACATTATTACGGTAATATATTATTTTCATGATTAAGGTCTAACCGTCGCAGATTGCCTTAGAAACAGCAGAATGCCTCTGAAGTAAAACAGAGTTTTCCGTAAGTATTTTCTCAACGAAGACAAACGATTGATTCAAGAGTGAACTGTATTGAACGAATTCGCATGAATAGAGAACGAAATCGGATCGTTTAATCTCAAATTGAGAACTAATAGGAGTTTTATAAATGGGATCACGATTAGTGTTCGATTACACAGCTAAATTAATTTGTATGACTAGTTACTTTAACATTAAGACTTTTAAGATATACCGTTATTTTGACATTAAATTATTGGATACTTATAATTATGTAAAATATAAATATTTTTTATTTTTCTATATCGGACAACGGAGCAGGTAGGTCTCCAATATGGTAAGAGAATACCGCTGCTCATGGAAAACCGCACCACAGTCCCCGCATTGGTTGTTTTGCCGGTTTTTTACGCCTTAAGCGGCACTTTTAAGGGCCTCCGATATAACGATAACTCACTCTGCGAAACACAGTACAAGTACCGTTTCATGCTGTGTAAAACAAAAGAGTCAAAAAATGTGTTCGTAACAGATATACATTCCAAAATATAAAAGTTTAAAGAGTATAATAATATAAAGTCGCAATGTTTTAGCTGCACCCAGGCACCCCCTACAGGCAAATAATTCCACAGAGTAGATATTATTAATATATAATAAATATGTGGAACTAAGGTAAAGAATTACGAATATTCTTATTATACATAAATCACTTCTACATATAGTCTGTAAACTCGTAAGTCGTTTTTCGTGTGCCGTCAAGTGGTTTCGCTGCGCAATCAATCTCAGTAGTGTATTAAGTGCTTTATTGATTGATCAAATTATATTTTTCATACAGATCAATCTTGAATTATGGTATAATTACGATTTTATTATTGTGTTGACCTCTACGCTTAAAAACCAACAGCTCTCAAGGCATTGGACGCAATTTAATTTAACGCATTGCAAAATAAAAAAAACGCATTTTCCGCGTCAATTTTTAGAATTAATTATATTTCACCATTTTTTATTTCTGTTCTAACTCAAAGTGTTTCGACTGTATTGTCAAAGATTATTCTTAGGTTGATGTGTGATTTGATTATTTGAATGATTTGAATGTCAGTACCGTGATGATCATCATCATCATCATCATCAGCCCATTCAAGCCCACTGCTGGACATAAGGCTACCCCAATGACGCCCACCTGATGTAATCTTGAGCGATTTGGATTCAGCGGCTGCCCGCGATCTTCGTGAGATCGTCTTTTCATCATGTGGCGGGACGTACCACTCTGCGTTTTCCGGTATGGGGTCGCCACTCCAGAACCTTTCTTTCCCATCGGTTGTCGGTAGATCCGTGTGGTTACCGGATCAGAGTAGTACCACTCCCAGTCTTCCTAATAGGATGTCGTAAGAGGCGACTAAAGGACACTTCAACGGAGGGTGGGCAGCAGCGCCCTTTCGAGTACAGCAGAAGTTCTGCGATTACCAACCCGCCTGCCAAGCGTGGTGATTAAGGCAAATAACCCTCCATGACAAAAACAAATAATGTACCGTGTTATTCACTGATAAATCATATTTATCTTATCATTTTTCAAACGAATTACACACTTTTGCTATATTATATAATTTTTGAAAACATACAGTAACGAACGTATGATTTTGTTACTGTACTGAATATCGTATAAGTTTGTGGAATTTTAAATCAAACTGTATGCCTACACATAACGCAACTTGACAGATTTTTTCAATCTATAGCGGACGACGGAGCAGGTGGATCTCCTATATGGTAAGGAATACCGCCGCCCAAGAACAACCACGCCACAATTCGCGCGTTTATTTTAACGCCGCTTAAGCGACACTCTTAAAGACCTTACTAACTGCGCGAAGCACAGTACAATTCACGCTGAGTAAAAAACAGATCAAAAAATGTGTTCGTAGCAGATACACATTCATGCCTATCCAAAATATAAAACTTTTATTTGAATTTTGTTTAAGATATATTGGTTTAATAAAAAATAAACAAAATCTAAATCGTATCGGACTGTTTGTCAAACCCGACAAAGGCTAGATGAAAAAATAAAAGCAGATTGAAATCGAGGCGGCCCGTTTGTTTTCAGAGGTTCGACAAAATGCCAGCTGCGTCTGAATATGCAATTTTCAGTTTTTCTAATAAAATTTTAGTTCCGTGTGAAACTTACAATAGACAAGTGCAAAGTGCATACTAATTCATTTGTAGAGCAGACACTGAATGTAATGGACTATGATCGTTATTGCATTGAAATTAATAATTTAAGAGGAAGTTTTTTTCTCAAAAGGTTTATGCTTTAATAATATGTAGATATGAGAGGTTATCATAACAGCATGGATGATGGAAAAGTTTTTGAAAATTCATAAATGTTAAAATTAATGCCTACAAATAAATAATATTATTTCGAGCACCAATCTATATTTATATCTATATAATATCTAATTAGACCCATTTCCTTAGAATTAATTTTCTTAGCGACTGAAAAATTATTATTGTCGTACATTTTTGTATGACCACAGGAACAGTATTTTGTAATAAAACGAGGAAGAGGCTCATATATATCAGCTATAGGCCGGGAAAGCACCCGCGACTCTTCAAGATGGGATGTCCATAGGCAGAGAACTGCTTACCCTGGTAGAACTTCCATAAAAATAAATATATAGGATAGGCATTATTTTAGCATTGACACCCCCTCCTGAGCTGCGGGTGCGATGCTGGCCTTTTATAGAACGGCATACCCTTTTAAATATGTTAATTATGTTGTGAAATATCATTTCGAAATAATGAAATTTTTGCGATAAAAATTCTCTATGAATGATATTTGTGATTTCAAAGGACGTATGTGACCTTTTACAAGAGATACTACATCCCAAACTGGTATTTGGAACTGGTATTGCTTTCTTAATTATTTTCATCTAGTTATGGGAATAATACTTATTTATATAGTTATGAATTTAATTTACAATTAATAAATAGTTTATATAACCCTGCATTCAATAAAGGCTTTTCATTATTCATTTTCATATATCTGACATAAATACGAGTACAATTAAAACAACAACTGAAAGTTATTGTAAAAACGACGGAGTAAACGTCAACGTATTATTTTATATGTACATATCAAGTTCGCAAATAATTATCCTCAACAATTCATGTTATAAATTAAACATCCGTATTATACCAGGTTCCTTTTCGGAATATCAAAATTTAATAAGCGAGCGTACATGAAATCAAAGGAAAACAAACAAATCGCGAAGCCCATTAAATCGAAACAAAATGAAAACGATTTAGTATGCACAAGTCATTCCGAACGAACGTACAGCCGAGTAATTATTCATGTAAACACTGTTGATTTTCTTACGTTTTTCACTCGGATACAGATTAAAAATTCTCCAAGACAGATTACAAATTATATCGCTGTATACATTTTCAATAGAGTTGTTTATATTAAAATCATACACAGAATATCCTAATTTAGACGTAAACTTATATAAAATATTACATAATTCATATAATTTAATAAGTAATAATAATATTGTTTGTAATATTACGACATTTCTATTTTCTTGTATTACTTATTCCCATAGTTTTTTATTTAATTAATAAAATCCAATTGATATAATCACTCTGACCTTTGCGTGAAGACTTTGTTGTAGTGTTTTCCATTGAGTTTGAAAAATTCTGTGACGTCCAATAGAATAAAATACTGTGCTTATATGCTTCAAGTTTTTATTTCACAAAGTCTAATTAAGAGTTCGTATCCAATAATGTCTTTATTTATAACTGTTTTATTCAATAGTTACCTAAAATAGAACTGAAAGCGGTCCCGTTCCATTCGTTCCCTATGAAATGTTTGAAATATTAAATAAAGACTTACCAACAACAACCATTTCCGCTGCCTTGATGTCTGTATGGAACAAAGGGGCGTCAGCTGATACCTCACACTGATACTCTCCAGTAAGGCTTCTATCCACTTCTGTTAGTACCACGCGATTTTGATCAGATCTTGCTACCTATAAACAATTACTAATATTATAATATTCTTTCATAAATTATTATTATTTATATCATAGCGGGTAACAAAGCAGGCGGGCATTGTCATAAGAATAATCTGGATTTTGTTTATATTGCCAGCTCACACATACACGCAAGTGTTCTCTGAGCTCGTGGTATCACTTAGGTAGAGCCCTCCAAAATAGTGCATAAGCATATATTTCATCATGGATCGCCTATGAGTAAGACACTCTTACACTAGTGATACTCATCCGGCCACTATAAAGCCAAAGAAAGAATAAGGTAAATTATAAATTTTAATTCAGACCCGGGTTCTAACCTGGTACCCCTGACGTCGCGATAGCTTATAAAGCCGCTCGGCCATGAAGGTATCATTATATCAATTCATGGAAAAGTAACTAGACTATGACAAATAATGCCATGACAAGGATAAGTTGAAATATGTCTATAAAGTGATAAACTTACATCCACTTTGATTTCAGCAACAGGGAACACCTTAGTCGCTGGCGACTCCTTAGGCACGTATCGATAGAATTCTATCATATTTCTGTACCATCGTATTGAATAAAGCTGTGCTCCTTCGAGTTCATAAGTACACATAAGTTCGACATTATGCCCCGTCAGTACTGCTTTTGGAACGTGGATTTGGAGGAACTTTAGCGTGGTCACTGTGCCTGTAACAAGATTCCAATTTAAAATATTATACGTATATTTTAGGCAATCTTATAAGTATTATTAATATGTATTGTAAATGATCAAGTATAAAAATGACCAGCTTGTCATCAAATCAAAACAAAATTTAAATATTGGAATAGATAGTTATTAAAGTTACAATTGCATTACTTTATAATTAGAAAAATAATAAAAAGTATCTGAAAAACTCATGAAATTTATAAAATTTAGAAAACATGACCGGTTGAACGATAAAATTCCGTAAAACGTTGACAAAGAACTTAAATTCGTTTCGAAAGTTTAACATTTTCGACTTGTTACACATTACGATTCCGTGCTTCGAAGGTAAAGTAAATATCGAGTTTATGATCCTCGTTAGAAGTTGGCTCGTAACATTAAACGGCAGGTTATGGCGTTGCTTCTCAAATCTTAATACTCTTTTGAGTTATTATCGCCTGATACTTAGTTCGTAGTTAGAGTATATCAAGACTGCGATAATAATTTAATCAAAGAAAGTCACGTACATCGCTTTACTTTCTTCTTTGTAGTCAACTCAACTCACTTATAAGTTTATTTATCCATATAATTTCTGGTTATAACAAATGCAAATTAGTATTTAATAGGTTATATTATTCACTTCACTGATACCACAAGTTATATTGCGTCTGTAGCTATATTCTTATTTGAAACTTATTCTTAGCGGCTACTTTATCAAATCTACAATGGCTGCCTTTCTGCTTTTACATTATAGCTTGTTATATTACTCCGTAGATATTAAAACGTATTTACAATGAAATGCAAATTTATAATTTATCTTAATTAAAAATAATGTCGCAATCTGAACGTGACATTTGTCATAGTTAAATTATGAACATAATTGTGCTTCGATCATAGATAACATACACGCATCTTACTTTATGCCTAAACATAAAATTATCTGTGGACGATTTTACAACACTAGGCAACAGTGACAATTTGATATTTAAAATTTTTGAGTCGCTGTGTTTGTTGCCAAACTTCAGACACTCGACTGAATTTTTCTGGAAATTTTATACTTACTTTTAATACCTTTAAATTATAAAGGTTTTTATACTTATTATTTTATACAAAGTTATTATTTGAATTAATAAGAAACTTAGGTTAATATTTAATTTGACGTGTTGCTTATAAAAAAGTGCATAAATTTAGTAATTGATACTATTTTTATCAACATACAATTATAATTGAATATTCAGTATATGACATATCTATTATCAATATTCGTGTATGTCAATAAATTAGCATTTCTTATTTTGAATTTTTCTGCGCTTAACACTGTCACTGTCTATAACTGGGTTATCGTCGAATGTAATGATAATAAAAAGTGATATAAACTTATGAAAGAAAAAAGCCATTAATGTCGTTTCTTTGTATACAGGTTTCTATTATTTTCACTGTACTTAAGTCGTAACCCAGATTGTAAGATATTTTAATATGATAAAAATTGGTTAATATTGTGTATACAGAGCATTTACGAGTTTATTCATTTATAATTAATGTAAGATCTTATAAAACATATGTTTTCTTATCTTATTTTTATATGAGAATTCAGATTTATACTCGAAGTATATTGTAATTGATACGCTCTTTAAGAATTAGAGCGCTAAGTCCTAATTATCGTTGGTTCAAACAGAAATTAGAAAAGAAATTAAATTACTTGTATTCTTCTTTTAGGCAGAGGTCATAAATTATCTGATGTCAGGATGTTGCTTTAATTGACAACAGCTATTTTTAAAGCAATATGTTTCAAGGAACATGCACAATAAAAGTAAAGTAACAAATGTCTCGTAGCTAAGTGATGTAATAAGTCTACCATGAAGCGAAGGGGTATCGGGTTCAAATCCCGGTCCAGACAATTATAATTTTAATTTATAATTTATTCGGTCTCTAGAAGTGCTTGATAGTGGCCGGGCGAGTGTCGTAATACTGTTGCACCCGTGGGAGAGCCATACAGAAGTATATGCTGACGCACTAAATTTACCGGCTCATCCGAAGTGATACCACGGGCTCACATAATACTCAGCGTGAAGCGGTACTTGTACTGTGTACATGTCGCAGAGTAAGTGAGGATTTCGGAGGCCCTTAAAAATGCCCTAAGTGACGTAAAAAGTCGGCAACACAACGAATGCGCGGACTGTGGCGCAGTCGTCCATAGGCGGTGGTGTTCTCTTACCGTATAGGACACCCACCTGCTCCATTGTCCTATATAAAATATAACATACTATTATAACACCATACTATAAAAATGCAAACATTTTTCTAATTGAACTGAAATATTACTAGATATGTATTGACAATTCGACTTGGGGATCTTCAAATAAAGTGCGTACCTATATATTCTAAGGCCTATCAATGGCCGGGGTTGTCCATGAATGGAAGACTACTTTTCCTAAGTGAGCGTGCTATTTGTGTGCCTCACTATTTTCATCAAAAAAATTGTACACATAGCACAACTAGGTTCAAAGAGTGTTTTTTTGTCAGATAAATTGAAACATGGAAGTGGTAATATTTCATCCCTAATATAGTAATTTGTTACATGTTTGTTTTATCACAATAGTTGTTTTTGTTTAGTGTTTGAAGTATAATACACTAGATAATTTCAGTATTTCAAGAGCCATGATAATATACCTTCAGACCCAGCCTTAAATGTACAAAAACCTTCAGCGAGTTAAAAAATTACAAGCTCTCAAAATCGATTTAAGTACAAAAGCGTCACTTAAGACGGATTATACGTCGAGCAAAACACAAAGAACGAATTAAACAATTGAACGGTTATGTGACATTTATTTCGTTCTATCGGTACTGAATGCGTCATTGAACATTCGATGTATCATTTTCTCTTTTATAACGGTTATTTTCATTTGTATTTTTCACTGAACATTTAACAAGAGTTTAAATTTAAAAGAGTTTTATTAATGAATCCCTATATGGTTTTTTTTTCGTGTATTGTACTTTATGTAATTTCGTATTATATTATTGAAAATTTATATTTAACATTGATATTAATAAAAAGTTACCAATAATTTTTGTTTAGACAGAAAAAATAGGATTAGTAACGTAAACTAATGACAATTTTTTGAATTATGTATAGAAAAACGACACTCGTTTTCTCTGATGGTAGGATATTGTTCTAGAATTCGCTCGTTCGGTGGCTGGTATAGTTTCGGTGTTCGTTGGCGCTCTGTGGTGGAGCAGGTCAAATCTCTCTACGGGATTTAGGGCCAACAGGTATACATAGTATGTTATATATATACATATATGTATATGCTATAACTACCACCAATGTACAATCGCGTCGTAATATGCTCTTTAGATGGGTTGGCACCTTTATACAAAAAAAGGAAGTGAAAATTGATGCACCCCCTTTATTCTTACGCTTAAAATAAAACACCATAGAAATAAAATCTTCCGTTGGTATTACATAAGCCACTGGTAACACTACAGACAAGCCGATCCAATTAGTACACAGCTTACATATCAACATGGGAGACAGTGTTAATACACTAATCTGATTTATGACAAGCTCGAATGCAATTTATAAATTCTATTCAGTAATCGGAACCAGTATGACATCACAGTTGCTTACAAGAATGCACGGCCACGAATGTCCCTAAAATTGTAAAATAACTAACATTACATCAGATTGTAGTGCATATGTATCTTTAATAGTGAAGGAAATTGTGAAACGAAAGCCAATTTTCAGTAAAACCCCGTACTAGACCGATATTTACATATTTCCAATACATTTGTCTTCATACACATGTTTACGACGCTGTGGACAGCGTAGCCCACATTTTTATCGCATTAATACCAATAACACCCGCGAGATTAATTAATATGCCAACGGAAAACAGCTTTACGAAGATAATAATGGTTCAATTCCATACGGGAATTACTGTTTATAATTTTCATTTTTTTATGCTAGATTTTCACATATTTTTCCATTTTATTGCACAGATATCTGCATGTTTGTGGCATTCAATTTTTTATTAATTATCTTTATCACATTGGATTTATATTGAGAAAAGATATTCATCATTTATAAATATGTGCGTTTAAAATGGATACTTCATTTCAAAGGTAAAGTAAAAGAAACATGTTTTTTATGCCAGTTTATTTTGTTATATTATAAATCTTTTGTTATATAGGCAATGAGGTGAGCTGGCGCTAAGCGGTCAAGCGGTCGGATGGTTTGGTTGTTACCGACTTATTAAACCCCTCAACCAAAAGGGCCTCTGATATCCTCACCCAATCAGCGTTACACGTTACATTATGCTGATATTATAAGCCCATTTTATCATTACAGATGATCAGCCCCAATTGATCCGTCAGTATATTCTTCAACATGTCTCTCCCACATGAAAATCAATTTGCTAACAGTAGAAAAATAACAATTGTATCATATATATATATCGTGGATCTACCTTCAATGCACGCGTGGTCTAGTTGGTCCTAAGTGTAAATAGGCATTGCAACACTTTTTCTAGATGATCCTACTGCTAGTTTGACCTCGTTTTTACTTAAAAGGTAGTACTTGATAAACTATGGAAAACCTACATTCCGACCAGTTTCATCAATTCCAACGCACTCAGAACATTGTTGTTCTACGACGCTAGATAAAAGCATTTTAAATTTTCAAATTTATGGTTTGTTTGTCCAAACCGTTTCGTATTTGGTTAGAGAGGCGTTATTTTAATATCGCTGAACGGTTTATGCACGCTCACGGCCTTTGTTCGATAATATTAACAATTTTTTTACATGACTAAGTATACACTACTAAACTTTACAGTTTCTCTATAATGAGAAATTTTTGTGACAAATAAAATAAGCAATCATTTTAAATAGACCGAATATATTAAATGGATATATAGCCCGCAACGCACCGCATTTCTGCAAGGGATAGGGTGTCCATGGGCGGAGGACTGCTTTCCCTAGGTGAGCCTCCTGCTCGTTTGCCACCGATTTCATAAAAAATAATATTAAAGTAACCATTTGTGCCACTTTCAGAATATCATAACATTCACATTTGTGTCAGCTAACTTCAATCAAGGACCATACTGACATACAATGCATGAAGCAACAGAAAGTACACTGTCTTACATTTTGCTAAATCAATCATACAAAATGACATATAGAAAGGACGTACTAGTTCGTCATATCATATCGTTCAGCCTATCAAGTCCACTGCTGGACATAGGCCGCCCCCAAGCACGGGGGGTTGTTTTGCCTTAATCACTACGCTTGGCAGGCGGGTTGGTGATCGCAGTACATCTGCTGTACTCGGAAGGGCGCTGCTGTATTATTTACCTACTACTTAGTAAACGAAAATTCATCTACATCACCTCGATGTTTGTCGTTCCACAATGAAATGTTTTTATGGCATTTTGTGCTGCACAACACTAAATGCTAATATAAAACAATAAATTAATTACAATTAATGAAGTGTCTATAATAAATAATTTTGTATTTTCTTTAGTATTCTATATATTATCAACTACATGTATTTCATAACATGGAAATGGAAATATGGTTGCAAATATACATACAAAACTCAATTATATACAAAAAAAAATTTATAATATTGACGAGAAGCTTAATGCTAAGAGTTGTAAGTTGAAATCACAATTTTTAACCCGTGGTAGAGCCATGCTTCAGCATGGCTCATGGCTTCGGTATATGCTGACGCACTAATTGGGCCGGCTCGTCCGAAGTGAAACCACGGACTCATAGAATACTCAGCCGAAATTGGTACTTCCCAGAGTGAGTGAGGATATCGGAGGTCCTTAAAAAGTGCGGGATAAATAGCGCAAAAAAGCCGGCAACATAACCAATGCGCGGACTGTGGCGTGGTTGTTCATGGGCGGTGTGTTCTCTTACCATATAGGAGACCCAGACTGAGACCTTCTTCGTTATCTGCTATAAAATAAATATAAAACATGTCCTCAAGTATTATTACAAAATTGTTCTATACGTTTAAGATATCATTCAGTCAGCAGATAAGTAAGGCATTGTGACGTATATCCGACAACTATTATACACATCGTTTCAATATTCATATTGTTATTACTCGTAAAAAGAATAAATTCCGTAGAAAGCAGAGCTCTAAATGTATTTTAGATTTTGTCCATTCGTATAACTAAACAAAACAAAATCCCACTATATTCTTAGACACGTAATGCTTATCTGGACGGGAAAAACAAAACTTTTGGCAGTGAAGTTGGTATCAATATATAAAGCGTAACATCGAAGCTGGCCAAAACAAGCTATCAGCTAGTACAATGATAAACTTTGTTCAGAGCTTAAGTACTGTGATAAATTAATAAATATGGATCGTATACACTCTTGGGATGCTGAAGCATATGCTGCTCACTAATTGGGCTGGCTAGTCCGAAGTGGTACCACGGACTCACAGAATGCACAGTGTGAAGCGGTACTTGTACTGTGTTTTGCTGAATGATTGAGGATTTTGAAATAACGTTTAATCGGCGTAAAAAGCCAGTAGGACAAGCAAAGCGCGGGCTGTGGCGTGATTGTCCATGAGCGGTAGAGATCTCTTACCATATAGGAGATACACTCCGGTGTCCGCTATACCATAAAACAATAATAATATTAACGCTAATATTCTATAACGCTAACAGTAAACATTTTCATCTATATCTCTCTATCTTGCACATTTTATACTGGCATTCCTCAGATTGTCGAGCTACAAAATTAAATAAATTCCTTATCTATGCAAAAGTAAAATATTCATAAATTACTTTTTTACGTCCAAGAATGTCATGTTCTGTCTATGATGATTAATAATGGGTGTTGTAATGTAATGTAATAAAATCTTATACTTTGTAAACTGTGCTAATTTTGTCAATTTTATATTGTGTAAAAACATTACCATACCCATAAATAAACTTATCATTTAAAGTTTTGCGTTTGAATCCCGTGAAAGCATATTTTGATAGTCACAAAATTGTATAATATCAACACAGGTGAATTAAATTTATTCATTCAAATGATAAAAACTTTGATACAAAATACTTAAAACGATTTAATAAATTAATAATGTAGTACGGACAGATTGTAATTCAAAAATTTTGAAAATTTATTCAAAGAATATAATAACGTTACAGAATCTGCATAAAAAATCTCGGAATACAAATCTCGAACACTTAAATGAACGGAAAAAATTAATTGCAAAAGACTTTTTCAATTAAAATAAATCACAAAATAAGCCTTTGACCGTATTTCACTGAGAAATTAAATACTTTATTGGCATAAAGTGGTTCAAAGTAAGGAAGCTTTGAGTAATTACTTTTATACATTTTTTTATTAAATTAACATTGTGTCATTGATAATTAAATTGCTGTGTAATGATTTTGTATTTAGCTTGAATGTAGTAGGTTATACTTTTAAATGATTTTTATATCATTATAATTAAATTTATTTAGGTTATAACTTTTGAAAAGGATAAAGTAGATAAAATACAGTGTATGAATCTACACTCAAGTAAAATCTACAATTGAAAAAATGTAATATTTTATATATATTTATAATATGAAAAAAATCAATAAAAAAACATAAACTATATTGTTTTGTAAAATATTATTTCTTTTAACTTATCTGTGTTCTTAAATATTTTCGAACAAAGGTTTATCTTTATTAAAAATATATATTTTTTGAGTCTGAAATAAAAATCGTTTTATTAGTTAAAATATCGACAGATTTTTACATTTTAAATATAAAGATTCAGCCATCCATCTCAGTATTCCGAGTCAGTGAGAACACACCCAAGTGTTAACAAACAACTCGAGAACTTAAAGTTGTATCGGACGCAATAAATACCAGTTAATGCCAGTCTTTACTAAAAGAGTTCAGAGCGAGTATTAAGGCTTTGATTTAGATTCGAAACAAGTCTTACGCTAAACTTAAAACATAAAATACGCTTCTCTAAGACCATTGCACTTTCACACTGATATTTTTCAAATTACGTGATAATAGGAATTACAATAAATGTTCACATTTATTAAACTACTTCTTTATCATAGCAATAAACAGATGTAACTATCAGAATTTTTATTATGCGTAATCATTATATTTTTTTTCTATAGGACAACGGAGATAGGGACAACGGAGCAGGTGGATCTCCTATATCGTAAGAGAACACCGCCGCCGATGGACAAACACACCACTAAGCCACAGTCCGCGCTTAGTTGTGTCCCCGGCTTTTACGCTGCTTAAATGGCTCTTTTAAGAACCTACGATTTCCTCACTCACTCTGCGAAACACAGTACAAGTACCGTTTCACCCTGAGTATTCTGTGAGCCTGTGGTAACACTTTGGACGAGCCGGCCAAATTAGTGTGTCAGAATATACTTCAGTATGGATCTACCACGGGTAAAAAACTGGCTTGCTCAGTATACAAAAAATTAATGAATATTAGTAAATTTGAGGCAAATGAAAGTGGACAGTAATAATGTGATATTCAGTGAGCCGGAAATGATAACTCACAGGAAACATAACACGAAGTAGTTTTATGGGATAGACTGGGTATATTAATACGTGCGTGTTCATTTATTACACTTCTATTAAATTTAGTAGTGCTACTACAGAAGAATTCATTTAAATAAGTGCAAAATTGGTTTATATTATTAGCTTGCTTGTAAAATTTATGTATGTAAAGAAGTTATTATTTCTTAAATTGAACTCGGTCGTGCTGTTACTGTATATGAACATAATGACATATATTGAATACTGAGATACCTTAGAATAATGTCGATAAGAAAAAGATAAATTAGTACTTAATTTAGTTAATAATTTGTGTTAATTGATAATTACTAATAGGCTTTTATTGTCGTTTCTTTTTTTATACCCTGAACATAGTTTTAAACAAATGTCTTTTGCTATATATAGTATATTTAAAATTTAATTTTATATTAAAGTATAATGAAATAATAATAATAATTTTTTATAGATAACGATGGAAAACGAACAGAAGGCTATTCCCAGAAAAGTGATCCTTCGCCCATGGACACCCTTGCAGGCCCATGGGTACGTTAATAAGCTTTAAATGTTTAAGCTCGACTAAGATCATTTTTATATATATATATACTAGCTGACCCGGCAAACGTTGTTTTGCTCTATACATGATTTCTAGGGAATATTTATGAGAGACTCGTAGCTAAGTGATAATTCTATCATAAGGTGATATCGGCATCGGGTTTTATAATTTATTGAATCTCTGGAAGGGTTTCACAGTATCTAGGTAAATGTCTTATTACTGTCGCACCTATAGGAGAGCCATAGATACCAATGGGCTTCCAGGATACTCATCGTGAAACGATAGTTGTACTTGAAACAGTGATTATACAATGTTTCGCTGAGTGAAAATGAAAGTGGATATCGAAGAACCATAAAAATGCTACTTAAGCGGCGTAAAAATACGGCAAATACTAATTCGCGGACTATAGCGCGGTTTTCCACGGGCAACGGTGCTATTTTACCATATAGGAGACCCACTTCCATATCATAAAAATATATTTATCAAAACTAAATAAAAATTATACGTATATTTTTTTGTTTTTTTAAAATAATACCCAAAAACTTGTACGCACCGAAATAAGAAAGTAAGTGATGAGTGAACGTCATTACTACGATCGATTCACAAACAATAATGGCCGAAAATGGTTTAAGTTAGCGGGAGAATGCCAACGAACTCTCGTCAGTCTTATTCCCACTCTGCGTTCATTACGGGTGATATAATTATTATTGGTATAATAATGGAAGAAAAGGTAACTGATCAATTATCGACCATGCAGATAAGAAAATGCTGAAAATGTTTAGATTGCCATTAAAAGATAAGGGATAGTATAAGGAGAAAATTTAGCATTATATGCATTTTTTATCCAAATGATAAAAAAGAACTATTAAATAAAACTAAAAATTATAAAAAAAAATTACAAATTTGATAGGAATGGTTAACCCTTATCATTCAGGCGTATAAAAGTCGATAGTAGCACAATCACAGACTTACTGAATATGCATAAAAAATTTCATAAGAATCGATGAAGCCGTTTTGGTGGAGTATCGGAACGAAAAGTGTGATACGAACGATTTTTTTTAATTTATAAAGTTATATTCAAATGTAATCAAATCAATCATTTTTAACATAAATTAAAATACACGTATCAAAGTTTATAAATTGTACAAGCATTGGGTATGATATGATGTTATAATATGAAAATGATAAATTCAATTGAGTTGAATTTTTCTGGTAAAATTCACAAATACAAATAAAATAGTCTTTAATGAGTTGCATGAACACATTTGCTCTTAATACAATGTTTAAATTTATTTAACGGCAACTGGTTGTACGACGAATTTAACATTAATGTCAACTGAAATGTTACTTTATGTTACAACAAAATAGAATAGAATAGA
>DWCF01004754.1:0-15631 GCA_018230265.1 Delias oraia | reverse complement strand
AGCGGGTGGGCGTCTTTGGGGGAGGCCTATGTCCAGCAGTGGATTTAGATGGGCTGATGATGATGATGATGATGATAAATATAGTATATTATATATAACCATGCTGAATAACATGCGGACGCACTAATTGGGCCGGCTCGTCCGCAGTGCTACCACGAGCTCACAGAATACACAGCATGAAATGGTAGTAAAACTTGAAATGGTGCTTCCACTGTGTTTCGAAGAGAGAGTGAGGATATTGGAGGCCCTTAAAATGTCACCTAAGTGGCATAAAAGCGTGGAATGCGCGGTTGTATGGACGGCGGTATTCTCTTACCATATAGGAGACGCATCTGCTCTGTTTTCCACTGTAGCATTAAAAAAAGATAGGAGTATATTACTATTATCAACCACAATATTTATATTTTTCTTTTCAATTATTTGATATTTATCAACCTATATAATAGTTGCTTGCAATATATGTAACTAATGGGTTACTTTGCATGTAATCCAACAACAAAACTGACACTCGGCTTCTGTTGCACAATTAAGATTGTGGTGTTCCTAGTAGCAATAAACGCTGAGAAACGAACCTGAAACCGCTCCCACATCGAAGTTATTGAGTAATAATATTGGATCATTGTTTGAGTATTGCATATGGGGCACCGGCAATAATCCAACAATCCATAGAATAAATCTCTGGAATTTGTTAATTTATGAATAAAATGTAAAAAGTCACTTCTATAATAAAGAATTTATTTATAAAATTGGTGTATTCAAAACTATAATACCATAAATAAAAATATAGAATGCCATTCCTTAACACCTAATTTAATAGAAATAAACAACTCTAATTAGATTTTTAAGACACACCGAGTGGATACCTGTAAGTTTGATATTATCCATTGTTAAATATTATAATCTAGTTTTGAATTTCACGGCATTTTACGAAATTCCTCGCGTTAACATATAACTGACGTAGTTTCTTCTTTCAAGACGACATGCGACCTTTTTTAACTTTTTTCTTTTTTTATAATAAATAGTTTATATAGCTTGAGCTACCATGTTTAAACGAGAGAGATATTATGAACTCATCCCTATCAGTAATATATTCGTGCCAAAAACCTTTAAAATTACATTGACCTATACAGAAATATGACACAATATCTTTCGATCACCCGTGGGCGCCGCCCACAGCCGCCCTACAAGGCAATATAACCTTATGAAGCGCCAATGCTATAGATAATCATAAATTTTTTAACAACAATATAACAGCCATTAATACAAATTTATATAGCCATGAAAACTTTATGACTTTTTTATTATTTTTTAAAATATTATGAACCCGGACATGGACTGAAACTAATGAATAACAATTCAATTTGAGAACCTTGTAGCTAAATAGTTTAACATATCTTCCATGAAGCAAGTTATCGGGTTCAAATCCTCGTCCGGACAAATTATAATTTAATTTATAAATTATTCGGTTTGGTCCCTGGAAGCGCTTAACAGTGCCGAGCGAGTGTCTTAATACTACAGCACCCGTGGAATAGCCATGAAGCATATGCTAACGCACTAATTGGGCCGGCTCGCCCGAACTGATACCACGGGCTCACAGAATACTCAGCGCGAATTGGTAGTTGTACTTAAACGGTGCTTCTATGTTTTGTTTAATGAGTGAGTATATCGGAAGCTCTTAAAAATGCTGCTTAAGCGACATAAAAAGCCGGCAACACAATAAATGCGTAGAATGTGGCGCGGTAATCAATGGGCGGCGGTGTTCTTTTACCATATAGGAAACTCATCAGCTCCGTTTTCTATACCATAAAAATATAAACTTATAAAATAATACCTAGCACGTCCTACGTCGTTTTACCAAATAAATTATTAAATATTATAGTTATGATTTTAGTATATACTATAACTTAAATTACAAAAAGTATCAATCTGTTTGCTTAATAACCAAGGTAAAGGGTTGTTCAAGGCCGTTTAAAATCAGCTGGTCTGGGGGCGGTTAAGGGTTAAGGGCAACCAGGATCCAAATAAGGCTTAATCATGAAATACTACATTAACACATTGAAAATCTTGTTAACATATTTAATTATAATGAACATGAGGCCTTGTCGAGTGTCAATTTACGATAAGTGTATTTAAATTCGTTTCAATCTAACTAAATAATTATCTTACACAACTAGATAGCAGAAAATTAACACAACGATATATGGAATGGACTTGTAAAGATGAAGACATCGCGACTCGTATAACTCAAGAAAAACAACCTAAAAAAAATATTGAGTACAGCAGAGCTTTCCTAACTGTGGCCATATCCTAGAGACGTTGCGAGGTCATTTGAGCCTCGATTTCAGAAACTACGCTCAGAAAAGCAAGAAAATCTTTCTCATTAATCTTCTTCTTATCTATGAAACTATCTATGAAAAAGAGTAATGAGAGTATCTTAGTGGTTTAATAGGTCTACCACGAAACCAGAGGTATCGGGTTCGAATCCCGGTCCGGGCAATTAAAAATTATTATTTAATTTATAATTTATTCGGTCTCTGGAAGGACTTCAGTGGCTGGGCGAGAATCTTAATACAGTCTTAATCACCCGTGGCGATGCTGAAGCATATGTGGAGGCACTTATTGGGCCGGCTCGTCCGAAGTGATACCACGGCCTCACAGAATACTCAACGTGAAACGGTACTTGTACTGTGTTTCGCTGAGTGAGTGAGGATATCGAAGGCCCTTCAGAATCAATATGTATCTTAATTTACATTCTTGTTGTGTTTTGTTCGTATTTTGTAATAAAAAATATTAAATACATTATGCAGTTAACTACTACTGGTTTTATTTCCAGTACAGTAGGTTTGATTATGCGGGGAAGAGAGGCGTCCCAAGCAAAAATTATAATTTCATGGGGTGTCATTGTATATAAGTTTGGAAAGCCCTGGGCTATACAATATTGGTGAAATATACATAAGTAATTACACAATTAACAAACAATCAATCTTTCCAGAATTGGGCATATAATGGCATACAGCATTCATAAGTTAATATGTATTTGATTCTAAATAAGTATAAAAAGTTTTATTTGACTCATCAATATTATTGTTTAAAAACATGATAAAATATTTAAATAAAATTGGAGATGATTATTGCAAGTATATAATTACGATATGAGGAAAAAATTTTAATTATGTATTTTAATTTTAATTTTTTTATTCGGCATAACAAAAAGTACTTACGTGTACAGTCGCCTTGGAAATGTTCAAGTCTCAAAACATTTACAAGTTTAAGAAAAATTACTAATTGCTTCGCTTTAAAATTATTGAGCTATGCGATAGATACAATTAACTAAATCTATAAAGTAAGTGTAAATAAAAATATAATTTTCTTATATTATATATCTGTAAGTTCTTATAGTATAAATCTGTATGTTCTTATATTATGGTATGGTAGTCTGTGGTGAAATGAGATTATAAAAATTGTGATTTAGAAACGACGTGGTAATTGAAAATATTAAATGTCGTTTCTTTTATTGCAAAGAAACACAGTTGTGTTTTATTGACGGGTGTTCCAAATCACTACAAGCAAAATCCATCTTTTATAAATAAAAAAAAAACTGCTATTAACAGTTTCTAACTAGACGGATAACAAGAACAATCAGATTATAAACTTTTCTAACAGTTTACGAAAAGGTGACATAAAAAGTGTTATAAATATCTTCAATTCCTAAAAACCTTTTATTTTATTGTAATTACGACTCTACAGGATGTATTACCCCATAAGAGAAATCCTGTGCACTAACAAAGACGCTGTTAAAACTAACCATGAGCGTAAAATAACGCCACACGTAACGTCCGACAAAAGTTTTTACAGTAGCTACAAAGTAGTGAAGACAAAATTAAACTGAAGTCTGTTAACCGATGGTGGTTCGTTTGCATGGACGAACAGTTGAAATAATACCAAGTTTCAAGAGAAAAAAATATATTGAGTAAAATCATATAAAATTAGACTTAGTGTGCAGTAAAATCATCATCATCATGATTTCAACCGTAGGACGTCCATTGCTAGACTAGAAGTGTCTTGCATCTGATCACCTGCATCATTTATAAGGTCATCTGTCCATCTAAATCAATTGCACTTATTCCGCACACAGGTGAAACTTATATAAAACGTTATGTATTACATCCGTGGGATGGATTTTCTTACTATATAAGAGACCCACCTGGTCTTTTGTCCGCTATATCATAAAAAATGTAGTTACAAATAGAATCTTTTTATGGTATAGCGGAGAATGGAGCTGGTGGTTATATGCTAAGAGAACGCTGCCCATGAACAACCGCGCCACGGTCCTCGTATTGGTTGTGTTGCTGGCATTTTAGTTCCCAATATTCTCCTCCGAAATTATCTCTCACTCTGCGAAACAGAGTACAAGTACCGTTTTACTCTGAGTAGACTGTAAGCCTGAGTAGACTGTAGAGTATAACTTCGGACGATCCGGACCAACTACTCTTTCACTGGTGTAATATAATATAGTATCAAAATGAACCAATATTTTCTTTAGTTATAAAATAATAAGTTAAAATGTGACAGTCGTACTAGTGACTAGCGCCACTAAAGATCCTCAAACACGGCTTTAGTTCCGTGAAACGCACATAGTAACCCCTCACATCCGGTTCCTGCCAATGTCAAGTTCGCCACGTGTGTGAGAAACATAAACTCTCATTACATCTTTAGTTTTCCCTTAGTACTGAATACATATGGTGGAAATCAAATTAAGTATAAATACAATTCATATGTTTTGCTGACATTCGCGCCCCATTATGTTATTGTCATAACATAATGCGTAATTATTAACGGTACTATTATATAAATGATTAATTTTTACGAAAAATTAAATTTAATATGAAATGTGTGCGTATAATCGTGGCAATATCATCTTATTCCTTCACAACAGATGTAAAAAGATCCGGCAGTCACGAATAGCAACGCATCTGTTCGCAGTTCTCACAGGATAATTACGATTTAGCTTTTTATACGGAAGTCCACAGTTTCCTTGGATTATTTATATTAAACCTTAAATATGGAAAATGAAAAAACCTTAATAATGCTTTTAATAATTTAATAATGCAGTTTATTATAAATGTGATACATAACCTTCTACTTTTAATCCTAAGTTTGGAAGGCATAGAATAACTAAACAAACATTTAATGAAATAACAAGAAAAGTAATTACAACAAGAAAAGATGGATTTAAACTGTCTGGTGTACCATCAAACAACTGTTTCAAAATATCTGCACCCAAATAGTTTAAGTTCAATCGCGATGACACCAGAATCACATAATTATAGAATATAAAGATATAATCATTAAATTTATAAAAATAACTACATATCCATTTTATATTGCACATTACCGTGGCAAGTTTTAAAACCTACATTCTACCGCTCATATTAATAAATATCAACAAAAAACTTTACAAATTAATGAGAGACAGTAAATACAAAAAATATTGTATTGTTACGATTTGTACGAAACCGCAAGAGCTTTAAAAAAATAACATTGAGCAAGCTAATATGTATCTTGACACATGAATATAGAAGCTATATTAGAATGTCTTTACACAAATTATCGAAGCAGTGTGCAAAATGATGCAGCGCACAGGTGGTAATTCTAGTTCCCACGCGATACAAAAGATTTTTTAAGTTTCACAAATGACAACACATGATGCCACTTCACAAAGTAATACAACTAGTGATGTACAAACACAATTGATTAGATATAAAAACTGCAACCACAGAGTCAAAGCAGATCCTACTAATGAGAGTATATTATTATGTGAGTAAACGTCGTGGAAAGATTTAAATGAAAGTGTGATGATTTCAGGCACAGTTTTGAAATAACAACAACTATTGAAGTCATTGAAGCGTGTTTGTCACTTATAAAATCCAATTGGTCATCAAAATATATTAAAATTTGACTTTATATTTAATAGACTAGTAGATTAAATTTTTATCGATAAAAACCCAACACTATCGCGTGCACCTTCCGTACTCCCACACTTTATGGTAGCTGCAACCGTACATCATTTAGAAACCAGAACACACGACAATACGCGGAAAATAGAAAACAATATCTGTCTGATAGACAGAGAAAATTACGGGAAATGTTACTTATGTAACTAGTACTAGCATTGAAAACAGCAATTCATACTCTACCCAATAGGAAACCAACAGTTTTATGCAAAAATGCAAACACGGTTTTAACGGTTTCTTTTAATTATGTCTATAGTTTGTCAATATCATAACAATGAATATACTGAAATTTCAGTTTATTTATAAGTCAAGCTAGCTGTTTTCATTTTTTTATGGAAATGGTGGCAAAGGTGCCGGAGGATCACCTAGGGTAAGAGGTCCTTCGCCAATAGACACCCCTAGTCCTTGCAGAGCCACGGGCCATTGCCGGGATTTAAGGAATTTGTACGCTCGTTTCTTGAAGGTCGCATTGGTTTGGAAATTTCTCTGCTAGCAGTTGATTCCATAGAGCGTTGCGCGGCACAAAATACCTTAAAATACGCTCAGTTGTGGAACAACAAACATCGAGGTGATAATGATGAAACTTGTATTCTGCCTCGATGTTCGCTAATCAAATTCAGCTGCAGGTATCAATGCACATCCACAGCTCCTCCGAGCATTCCCCGTGATAAATGCGATAGAAGATGATGAGCGAAACAACGCCAAAGATTCCGGCTGATCGGAAAAATCTGGTCGTCAACAATTCGAAGAAACTGATATTTGGGAGCTCCCGCCCCTCTGGGACTATTCCTCACATCTCTATGTGAGCAATAGGAACTTTATATGAGATTAATTTTGCGCTTTATAAAGTTGCAAGCGATGGCCAGAACTTAGAAGTGTTCGCTCAATTCGCCCTATTGAGCACTCCTAGCTTCTTGGAGGCAAATTTAACCTTAATTAAATTTGCCCATTGTGAAATATAATCAGAATTCCTAATAAATAATTTATGTTATTACCTACTATTGAGAAAGTATTAAGTTCATTGGAATTTGAATATACATATATATATATATAGAATTAAAAATTGAAGTTGCGCGCCATCTAGGGTTGCTCGTTACAAGTGAAACGTGATTGGTTGGTGTAAAAGAAACATGCGTTTTTTACTCTATTCAAGAAAGACAAGGCTCACAGATTCCACCCTTAGAAATAGAATTTAATTTCGTATTTTATTAATCTATTCTTAAATCAAATCATAAATAAAGCTGTCTACATTAATTTATATAAATTAAGTGAAATATATTTGGATTTTCTCATTTAGATCAACACCTATATTACAATTTTATTATAGCTAAAACCAAGAACAATGTTGTAATAAAGTGCATAATAAATTATACATTACTGCAGTTGTTTCAAGAATCAAGAGTGACCTCAGATCTGAGACTCAATCTAATTTCAAACAATACCTTAATTCATTCAATTATGTGAATCTTGATTAACAATTGGCACTAATTATTGTTACAATTAATTAATTGTGACAATAAGAAAATGTTAATTTTGCAAACAACGTAGGATGAAGCCTTATTTGTAGTTAATTGTAATTACAAATAAAAAACACATAGTCAATTAAATTATGTATTTGTAACATTTTTTTCAAATAATAAAGAAATAAATACATATTCTAAATTAATAGAATTTATAAAAAGAATTAATAGAAACAATATGTTAACTTTACACAAGCTCTTAGTTAATTATTCTAAATTCACTAAATGTATAATGGTAACATTTTTATTGCTTACAATTTGCAAATTTATTTGGTATCAATATTAAAAATTCCATGGTCCAAAAAATCAAAACTACTTCCAATAATATTTATAAAATATAATGTAGCAGTCTGTCATCATGCTTAACAAAATCTTTTACATTATAGAGATCATTATGGTATATAAAGTGGTATTATTATATAATGCAATCTTTTTACTACTGAATACTTTTTTCATCTTTAAACATATCATAAAGTACTGAGCACAGTCTGTATAAAGGTAAGCCTACAACTGTAAAATAATCACCTTCTAGCCGCTCTACAAATGTACCACCAACTCCTTGAATACCATAACTTCCTGCTTTATTCCTGAAAAATGTTAAGAATTAATTAATAACCAATTATATACCTACATTAAAGAAACAATTACAAACATGTTGATAATAAAAGTTTGACCTTACATTGGTTCTCCAGTCTCAATATAACCAAGAATTTGTTCCTCATTTAGTTTACCAAAGAAAACATTGGTATTTTCAGAAAATTTAATAATTTTGTCTGATGACTTAACAACTACCCCTGTGTATACTGTATGGCCCCTTCCTGATAGACTGAAAATGTATATTTTCATTATTACTAACTGTAAATAACTATATAAAGTTTATATTATAAAAATATTCACCTAGATAGCATATCAAATGCCTCTTCTTTTGATTTTGGTTTGCCAAACATTTTACCATCAATTGTCACCATGGTATCTGCACCAATTATAACATGAGGTTTCAAGTTCTCTGCACTTAGCCTATTCTCAACCTCTAACACCTTTTGCAAGGCTGTCTCTTCAACAAATTCAGAGAACGATGTAAAGTTTTTGGGATCCAAATCTTCCTTAAATAGTGAAGGGCACAATTTCATTTCTAAACCCTGCAAAAACAAAAATTTATAATACTTTTCAATATATGTTTATGTTAGTTGATTGGTACTTACAATATTTTCAACAAGACCTTGTCGTGTAGGAGAACTACTTGCCAAAACAATTTGTTTTTGTTTTAAAATGTGCATTATTGGTTGTAGCATTTCTAAAAAAAATAATTTAAGTAAACTATTACTTTAAACTTTTTTCACTAATTTAATATAAATTACGTATCCAAATAACATAATAACAAAGTCGGTATAAATTGTCTGAACGCGTTTAAGGTCTCATGACTCATAGGTTATCCATATTTATTAATCCATAGTTATCATTTAGATTGGAAAGATAAGATTAATAACTTGAATTTAAAATTATTGTTGTCATACCAATATAACGATACATATTGGACTATCAAGGTTTTAAAATATAAGGTACAAGCTTGCCGACATAAGATTTTACATTTTTAATTTATTGATTTGTGACTACTCAGACTTCTGAAAACTGAGAATATGAAAGATGATCTAAATAAGAGATTTACTGATGGATTTAATTAACTCTAGCAAGACTTGAATAAAGGAATTGTCATTGACTTTTATTTTTTATATGTTATTAGGTAGGGTCATGGAGGCAACAGTTACCGATCGGATGCACGGACTATATAGGAGACCCACCTGCGCCGTTGTCCTCTATTCTAAAAAAAAGTTGGTTGACTGCCGTGAAGAGGTGCGGGTCCGGGGGCTGGCGTCACTCGCTGCTTGAGAAGGTTGGAAGGTTTTTTACCCTCCACCCTAGCTTTGGTTAACGCGATAAAGCGCAAACGAATTACAATAATAGTAATTGGTTTGTGCCTTGTATAGTTAGAGAACCTTGCAAATGGTTTGGGCGATTCAATAAATCAATAAGGGAAGTTGCTGAATATGAAGTTTCAGATGAAGATCATGATGATGTCACTGTTCATGAATCAGAGGATTAATAAGAAATTCGTTTGAATGATAGTAATGTAGAAAAAGAAGATATATCTAGAAATTCTCAACAACAGTGAACCTTTGACTGTAGATCTTCCAAGTAAGCGTCAAAAAAGATTACCAGAAAAATATAAAGATTATGTTATGAACTTGGATGAAAGTCCATTTGTAAGTGAAAATATTGAATCAGAAGTACCTACAACTGCAGCAGAAGCTAATAGTATGACAGACAGAAAGTGTTGGAAAGGAGCTTAAAACTCACCATGAACATGAAACATGGGTTAATGTTCCAAGACCAATTATAAACAAGAAAGTTGTTGATAGCAAATGGGTATTTTGTATCAAGGATGGAGATCAAAGGAAAACCAAGTGGTACAATGTAAGATTGGTAACAAGAGGATATATGACAGACCAATATGCTGAAACTTACTCTCCAGTGGTCAAGCTGAATTCTTTTGCTTTTTGTTATATGCTGCAAATCAAAACAGCATGTATATTCACCAACTGGATATTATGACTGCTTTTCTCAATGAAAAAATTGAAGGTGACGTGTACATCAACCTTCCAGAAGATAAGTATGAAGAAAAAGTAGTATTTATGGATTCAAGAATAGTCTACATCAATGGAATAAGTAAGGTGTTCAATGAACGGATATTAATAATGCAAGTCAGAATATTTTTTGTATGTTTTAACATGTAACAAGGAAATCATTTATGTTATATTGTATGCAGATGACTTATTAATAGTTTCTGAAAATTTATCCTTAGTAAGTTATGTGAAAGGTTTCATTTCTATGTGTATGTGTATCTATGCAATATTAGTAATTTTCTTGGCTTAACTATTACTTGAAATAATGATGAACTGTGTATTTTTCAGTCAAAATATTTGTCAAAACAGTTGAAAATTTGGATTAGAAAACTGTAAACCTATTAAGACTCCTGTGGAAGTTAGACATTGTTAAAATGTTGTTTTGATAAACCATATAGGTTTTTACTAGGTAGTTTTACATATGCTATGTTGAGTGTTTTGCATTGAATTATTAAGTATGTTCCAAAATATTCCAACTGAATTTGTATGGAAAAAGTACAAATAGTAAGTTAAATTACTTTTTAAGAAAAATTTTGGAAATGTATTAACTGGATATTCAGATGCTAATTGAGGAAATGACAATTTTACTAGAAAATCAATATCAGCATTTGCATTCTTTGTATTTGATAACTTCTCTTTGGCTACAAGAAAGCAAAACCTAGTGTTGCCCTTTCTTCTACAGAGGCTAAATATATATATATATTTTTTGAAATGACTAATGCTGGCCTTGTGCCAGCCACTCCAGCTTCTCGCAGACTTTTATGGCGATGGGTTGAGCAGAAGCTGAATATATGGCAATTTGTAATATATTAACAGGAGATCTCTGGGTTAAACCTGTTTTAACTGAAATGCATATTGATTTATAAATGGCTCCTATTAAATTGTTTGAAGGTAATCAAGGCTGTCTTTCATTGTGTAAGAATCCTGTTAAACAAAAGCATTCCAAGCAATTATTGGAAGTTTGTAAATTAGTATAAAACATTATATACATATGATAAAGCTATTATTTTCGTTTATTATATATATATATATCTGTAAGTAATAATGGGATTAATTATAGATAATTGCCTTTTAGTGAGAACACAGTCTTTGTAAGTTTGAATATGCGTGCCATCTAGGATTGCTCGTTGCAAGTGAAACATGATTGGTTATTTTAAAAAAAACGTGTTTTTCTATTGTCTTTACAAGAAAGAGCTAGATTATAGATTTCATCCTTAGATATAGAATGTTATTTTTCGTATTGTACTAATTCTGCTTAAAATCAAATCATAAATAAAGCTGTCTATATTAATTGATATAACCTGAAAAACTATCTGGACTACTCATTTTTTCATCCATGATCCAGTCAAAATCTTACCCTATATCGTCATCTGTTAGAATATTAGATAGTCTTTGTTAATTAACACATAACTAGCAAAAAACATAACTTTTCTAAAATTATACATCAAGATATGTATACTATCTTTCAAATTGGATGTTTTAAGTTCCAGTTAATGCACTCGCCAGTGGGACAACAAAGGTGACATGGCTTAAAGGCTGGAATCGCATCCGCAGCTCTGCAAAAGCTGGCGGTGTCCATTGGCGGAGGCCCACTTGCTCTAGGTGACCCTATTTGTTTGCCACCAATTTTATAAAAAAATATTTTTATGTATATAAAGAAGACTTAGTGACATCAATCTCCTTTCTTTACCTTATTCAGATTTTTCATTATTCATGTTTGATAGATTTTTAGATATTTTTGAAATGTTTCTTGAAATTTTAGTTTAGAATTTTTTATGTATAAAATATGTGTGTATATTTATTTTAAAGTTGTATAAATAAAAACCATTGTTTTCTTATTTATTTAATTAGAAAATAAACAACTGTTTCACATTATGCGTTAGTTGTAATACGCGTTACTGCCGCAATCTTGGAACAGCTGTTGGACGTTAGTTGCCTGCATCTGTAACAAGTCGTTTATATTTTGTTTAATCTATTTGTGAAAAATAAGTTAACATTTAATGTGACTGATATATTGCAATTTAATAGTTGCAGTTATAATCTATTAATGATCATGTTATGACAGTATTCAACCTATATTCTTAGACAATTTTTCAGAACCGTTATAAGATTTTCTATAAAGAAAAATTTGGATATTGCGAATTAGACGACCATATTACCCAGCAGAAATGTATATTTTATCAAGGAATTCAAATACATAATATTTATCACTTAAATGAATTTTATTGTGTAGATGTGATGTTATATTTAAGATATAACTTACATCAGTACTATTAATAGAGTAATTAGGCTCTTTATACACTTGTGCCTTATTGTGCTGCAATATAGCAGGCACGTGAGATACCTTTATGGTAGAGCCGATTTGAAGTTGGTGATCTGAAGAAATGACAATTTTGTATGATAAACGTAATTTTAAAAAAAGTTCACTTCCAAATCAAATAGTACACTTCGATTTGTATGATCTTTTCTTAAAATATGTACAACTAAAAGTATATATTAAACCAATATATGAAGAAAATAAACCAATAAAATAAAAATTAACTCTGGATAGTATCATCATCATCATCAGCCCATTCAAGTCCACTGCTGGACATAGGCCTCCCCTAAAGACGCTTGGTCATAGGGGGGGCTATTTGCCTTAATCACCACGCTTGGCAGGTGGGTTGGTTATCCCAGTATAGGATAGTATAGGATTGAATAATTGTTTTCCATTAAAATATTAACCTACCATCACCTTTATTTTTATCAAGTTCGATTTTCGTCCAGCTAGCTGGGTCGAGCAGTTCAAGTGCCTCTGGAGAATCAGGAACTATGTTCATCGAACCCTAAAAATATTAATAAAAATACTTTTAGAAACAGAAATCTGTACTAATCGGCTAAAATATCTTAAAAATGCATTAATCTAATTTTCTATCAATAGTAAATAAGTATGAGAACGCGAAGTAGGTAATAATTCAGTTATATACATAAATACGCACACCAAAAATAAGTAAAAATATCACCTCAGGTAATGATTTGTAAGATAGTTCGACGACTTTGTCTGGATTTATATTATGATAAATCAGTTCCTGTATCACTTCCTCCCGTGTTGGGTTTAGGCTTTTCATCTGACAAATATATTATACATTAGTTCTAAAGAATAACAGCCAACCTGATTGCCAAGAGTGGCAATTATGGCAAACACTCCCCAATTACATGAAAAACCACAAAAATACTAGATCCCGGCAGCTTTGCTATTCCTGGCGTGCTAAGAATCTCCGTCAGAAATCCGGCTACCCACCTCTGGATACCTGGCCCTGATAGCACACACCATATGCATGAGGACTGACGAAAGGATGTATGAGCTGGAAGAGGAACTAAGCAGGGTACATTGGGACATTGCGGGGTTTTGAGAATTCCGTAGAGGGAGAGGGCACCATAACCCTGCAGTCTGGTAACCTGCTCTACTACTGGGAGGGCAACCAAAAGTCCCAAGGTGGTATCGGGTTTATCATTCGCAAGCCCCTCATAAACAACATAACTATTGAGACTATGTCGAGCATTGTGGTTTACCTAATACTCAGAATATCCAAGAGATATTCGCTGAAAGTTATTCAGGTGTACGCACTGACCTTGACATTTATATTATTATTATTATTATAATTTATATTATGTTGTTATGTTTTTTATATTGATTATACCAATAAATTTTATACAAATCAGATTATACCTCAATAACAGCGGTATAAGAGGAGTGTTTAAGCTGTTGATGAGCGTGAAACTCGTCTTCATCGTTAATAAAATAGCGCTTGGCACAATTCTCGCAGAACCATGAACGCGCATTCACGTGCGGAAGGCGGTGACGTAGCATCGCAGGACTAAAACAGACCAAATTATTTATCTAGAGTGAAAAACAGTGAATATAATTTGAAATTCATAGATTTATTCAATTATATTATAACGGAAATTTATTGGGTGAATGACTTACAATCTACAATTATCACAATTCATAATAATTATATTAAAATTGTACAATTAAAAACTCAACTTCACCAATAACAACAACAAAAGTATTACAAAGTAAGATGAAAATGTTCCATTAACAAATACCTAATTCTGAATAGGCATTACATACAAAATTTTCAATAAACTTATATGACTTTTCACCCGTGGGAGAGCCTTGCTGAAGCATATAATACTGATGCACTAATTGGTTCAGCTCGTCCGAAGTGATACCACGGCCTAAGCGAAGACAGAGTACTCAGCGTGAAACGGTACCTGTACTGTGTTTCGCAAAGTGAGTGAGGATATCAGAGGCCCTTAAAAAGTGCCGCTTAAGCGACTTAAAAAAGCCGGTAACAAAACCAATGCGCAGACTATGGCGCGGTTAATCATGGGCGGCGGCGTTCTTATACCATATAGACCCACCAGCTCCGTTGTCCGCTATAGAATTAAAAAAAAAATGGAGAATTCTCATAAAACGAATATTTACCGTCTATGCGAAGTATGCGCGCGCATGTGTTCGTTACGTGCGGACACCGAGGTGAACATACGCGAACATATCGGACATTTAAACTCTTTGTCACTTTCGATACCGTGAAATTCTCTGGAAATAAAAGCCATAGAAACGTTACACTTGCAATTCAAATTTGAAATGAATGCATCAATATGTTAATATTTCATAATTAACTTTATATTGAACTTACTTCACGTGTTTCTGCAGTGCGTTTACGTTGTGAAGGTTATGCCCACATTTTGAACATATTGTTGTATCCTTGTCGACCAAGTCTGAAGCGGAATATATTCCCATTTTTATTAACGTTCTTAGCCAACGCCCAACAATAAGTAAATCTAAAAGACAACTGTCGTTTTTCAATGAAAAATACCTGACAGTTAACATTAATAAAATCGTTTTCCAAACATCACTTGTGTTAATAAGATACATGACAATTAACATTAATAAAATACCCGACAATTATTTTCTTTTTAATACCACAGTTATTAAAATATACATGAAATGAAAGTTGTTTTTTAATATATTTTGGAATAACTTTAATAATCTGACAAATATATATTGAAAATATTGTATTAAGTACCATCATAATCTTCATCCAATGCTTCATCACAATGCTCCATCTGTCTATGTTTATAAAGTTCAAATTTATTTGGTAAAACTTCGTCACAGTCTCGGCATGGTATTCTAAAAAATTGTTAACGTTTTCACGAAACTGGGAAACGTCAATAAATCTTTGTAGAAGAAAAAACTGTGAAAAACCAAAGCGCGGATTGCGGAGCGATTCTCTATGACCGTCAGTGACCTTTTACGATCAGGGTATAGTTATTATAAAAATACATAATAATTCTTCTTCTTCTTCTTCTTCATCAGCCCATTCAAGTCCACTGCTGGACATAGGCCTCCCTCAAAGACGCCCACCCA
>DWCF01004753.1:0-15635 GCA_018230265.1 Delias oraia | reverse complement strand
CATTAAACTTATTACTGCCGTGATGCGCCGGCCTAGCCTTGCGCTTCGCCATACCATCCCGTGGGTGTCGTAAGAGGCGACTAAGGGACAAACCGGAGGGCGGGCAGCAGCAGCGTCCGCGCACTACAAAACCTAACTGCGATCGCCAACTCGCTTGCCTACCGTGGCGATCATTGCAAATACCTATAGAGGCTTATGTCCAGCAGTGAAAGTTCAAGGGCGAAATGATAATGATGATGACCATCTACACATATTTTGCACACTTGGACGCAGATTTGATAATTTATATTGGTTTTTCCACCAATGAAACGAACTAAATTCCTTCCCACAGGTGCTAGCGGCGGTGGCGGTGTCCCTGGGACCGTTCGCAGCCGGTCTCAGCAAGGGCTACATGTCGCCAGCCATCGCCAGCATGCAGGAGTCCAAAACCAACGGATCCTTCACCGTGACGGAACAGCAAGCCAGCTGGATCGCCAGTTTGAGCCTATTGGGTGAGTGGAATGATAATATGCTAATCTATTCAAAAAGTATCGCGAATTTCTGCGGGCTACATTTTTTGAATTTTTTTGTAGCATTATGTTGGTACTCGTATCATTTACTTAGCTGACAAGATCGGCCTTCTATACTTACAAATGTATTTTTAGAGAAACCACAAACAAATAATTAAACAAGGTACTTTAAAATGCTCTAAATGTCAAATTATTATTACATAGTAAATTAGTATAATAAATTTTTGCCATGATTTGAATATTGCAGTATAAGTTTTTTATGCAGTGACAGTATTAAGCCACTCGCCCAGCCACTGTCAAGCCCTTCAAATTAAATATAATGGTCCAGACCGGGATTCGAAACAGTCACCTCTCGCTACATGGTAGATCTTTTAAAACACTGACCTACGAGGCTTTCTAAGGATTTATAAGCTTCCGAAACATGACAGGTACCAGAAGGCGTGGAAACATAGACTAATCATGATAAAATACGTGAAAGAGTTGGGCGGTTAGCGCAGCTATAGTTGCTCAGTACAGGCTCGATACCCGGTTGAATTAAAGTGTAAATTGCGAACAAGATTAAAGCCGTATAGCTAAGAATTATCGCTGGCCGTGATTTATAACGCCGCTAGAAGTGCCCTTTGTTATAAACAAAGGACTTTATGACGTGCACTGTTGTAAAACATTGATTGTTTCGGCGCATTACACATATGTAAAAAGCGGAAACAATGTGCAGCAATACACACGTGGAAATTACATTAAAAAATCTAATAAATTATCTGTCTATAGTATCGAAACTCTTAAACGATTGAAGCAATTTCTGTACAGTTTGGAAAAATCAAAACATTAATTTTCCTACGGGAGAGCCTTCCATTTGACAAGCCTCGTAGCTAAGTTGTCTTCTGCTTACAACAAAACTAGAAGTTTTTAGTTCGAATAAATTTTTTTTCTTGGGAAAGGCTTGACAGAGGCCGGGCAAGTGTCTTAACTTATAATCCGTGGGAGAGCCATATTAAATCATATGCTGACACACTGATCGGGCAATCGTTTCTGGGTACAACAGGTTCACAAACAGTAATAGTTGTACTGTGTTTCGCTAAGTGAATGAGGATATACGGCTCGTGAAATTATACCGATCAAGCGGCGTCAAAATAACACAACCAAAGCTCGGATTACTGCGATGCTGTCCATGGGTGCCGGTGATTTTTTACCACCAAACACATCTGCCGATACTTTATAATAAAAAATATATTATTGTTTATATAACACAACTCAAAAAACATTTAGGAGCAGTTTTGCAAATCAATTTACAATTATTATTAAAGCTATCATTGATTCGGAAGATATACCTCTACGAGAAGAACCAACAAGAAACTCATTTGGTTTCATTGTTTTCATCGCCAAATTTACAATAGTTATTTAATTATAAGCTATTGGCTAAGTACCTTTTCAACTATAAAGGTAGCAGTTGGTGCTTGTGCAGATTTACGTTATAATAAGCTTTCCCATTAAAACAAGATTCTAATAAGGTAATTTCCGTTATCTCTTTAGGATTTTTTTAATATGAGCGAACACGAGTTCTCCAAGAAAACATTTTACTTGTTCTAGAGAGATATATATATATAGTTTTGTATATGTTATGTTTGAAATGTAAATATTGTATTTCATAGTGTTTACTTACGCTTTTACAAGGTCTTTTATAACTCGAAGTTAACAAGACGTAATGCAAGTGTTGAAACAAAGGATCACATGAATTGTTGAGCAGTACGGCGAGTGAGCACAATGAAAGCGACGGTAAGAGCCTAGCGAGCCATTGTTAGACGCACCGAACTGGTCGCGAACAATGCCGCTCTGAATACCTAAGTGTTTCTCGATCTAAATTGTAAGATTTTGTTCCACCCGCACTATCTTCTAATTCGACGAAACACAACCTATTTCCACCACTGACCTCTAGGAATTCAAGGACAGTTTACACGGACTCCTTAATAAAAAACACCTGCTGAATACTCAGCGTGAAATGGTAGCTGTACTTGAAACTGTATTTCTATAGTGTTTCGCTAATTGAGTGAGGATATCGTTGCCCCTTAAAAAACCGCTTAAGCGGCGTCAAAAAGCCGGCAACACGGACTGTGTCGCGGTTGGTGATGGGCGGCGGAGTCTCTTACCATATAAAAGTTACATCTGCTCGGTTGTCCGCTATACCATGAAAAAAGACACCCCTGACACCCATACATATAGTCGCGGACCTCCGGCAGTCCGCGGACCACAGCTTGGGAAACACTGTTCTAATGCGTACTGAAATAGAGCCTTTTAGGTAGTGGTCTTATGAAACTACCACGAAGCGAGAGATATCGAGTTCGATCCCGGTCTGAATAAAAATTTATTCGGTCGTTTGAAGGGCTTGACAGTCACCGGGTGAATGTCTCAACACTATCTTACTCGTGGGAGAGCCATGCTGAAACATATACTGACGTTCTAATTGTGCCGGATCATCCGGAGTGATACCATAGGCTCACAGAATATCAGCGTGAGATAGTTCTTCTACAGCGTTAAGCTTAGAGAGAATATATGGTACAATAAAATAAATTTAAAAAAGTATAATTTCTAATTAATATGATACATTCGCTTATGTTGCTGCTCAAAAGTTAAGCCAGTATCGCACCAGTATCGCACATTGTGAATAAACTGCAGTCTTCATTACCAACATTTGCTCACCACATCAAAGTCAACCAACAGACAAACATACCTAATTAACCACAACACCAGCACACGCCAACAAACATTGAAGCGTTTTAATATTGAATTTACCAACAGAAGAGGTTTTATAAGTATCTCATTGATTCTTTATTATTTAAAGAGCAGGGGTGTCCATGGGCGGTGGACCGCTTGATCTAGGTGAGCCTCCCATTCGTTTACCAGTGTGATGAGAAAAAAAGATTAGAAAGGTTCTTTTAGTGAGACTTTTATAGTACTGTAGGAGGATATAATTTTTTATTAATTTTTACAGGCTGATATGTATTTTGTAGTGAGAATAGAATCCGACTGAATTTCTCTGTTCTTCTCTTAAGTGGTTCATGAACAGGAGATTTTATATATCATATTGATATATGTTAAGAAATATATAAAGACATTGAAACCTTTTTGTTTTAAAGTGAATGTATCATAAATATACATTTTAATACATAATTATTATCATATTAAGGACTTTATGTCTCCAATTTCCCTTATATTCCAATTACTGAATAACAAATTTATTTGCTTTGCATACATAGAGCATTACTTATTCCATTTATCTACATTATTGGAGTACAATATCACCCTGAAACCATTTAATACCTAAATAAACCTAAAACACATTGCATTTAGGTAGAAATTACTTTGTTATTTATCTCAGACATTAAAAACTAGGGTTGTGTCATTTAGTTTTAATAATATATTTTTTGAACTATGGCATAATTCATTAAATATACATATTAGAAAACATTTACAAATTAAAGTCTACATTTTATAAATTACATTTCCCAGTGCCATGTTCTTTCAAATACATTTTTATACCAATAAAAATATTGTAATTTGATGGATTTGCCAAAACTGTCTTAGGATATTCTTTTAATAAATTGGTGTTCACTGTTCATCTTTAACAAAATATTGTATTCCTGATATTGGAGAGTTCATTGTAATGTCACATTATAGCTGATACATGGGCGAGAAATAATCATAAATGAATCTATTTATTTATTTAATATCCATTCAAAAACATTAAAATATAATAATTACAAACACTTACAAGCGAAAAAAGGCAGCGCCGGGTTTGACCGTCCTCCGTACACACACACATGACAATGTTCCAATAATTATTCGATTCTTTATTATAATAATATCTAATTATAATATTTTTTATTATAACTCTCACAAAGGTACAATTTACACTAAAATTATAGCATACACTAATTTGATAAACATGACTAAAATATTTCTCAAAAACATGTCGAGACACGTTTATATCTGTATGACATATGATCATAGACCTATTATCGACAGTTCCAAGATCGACGATGTTAGCCAGATTATAGTAAACACTGATAACACGTAGAAAAATCGTCACGGGAGTGTTTTGTCAAAATTATCATCCAAAGTTTGACAACGTATGTTACTCACAGATTTTTGAATCCAACCAGTGTTAGCATAAATAACGAGTCCCGCATCCCTATTAGAAATATATGCTCGCGCGCCTATCGTAAATCTACAGTTTTACGATAATTTTGCATTTTAAAGGTAATACCATCTCTCGGGTGCATTGTTTGCGATCGCTCTATGCAAATTCTGACGTATTCTTAGAATACTGCTTAAGATTTGCGTAACTTATGCGTGGCGGAGTTTATTTTAACTGAATGTAAAATGCAATCAATATACTAATTTTAGTTTATATAGAATATTATCATTTCCAAAACAAATCTTATCCTAAACAAACTTAAATTGAAAGTAGTAGTTTAATGCTCTCCGCATGTTGCGATTAAGAGATAGACGCCCATGGACAACCACGCCACATTCGCACTTTGGTTGTATTACCGGCTGTTTACGCCGCATAAGCGATACAATTCTTACCTAAACATAGTACGATTTGAAATTGATTTTGAGAAAATACGAATTGATTACAAGTGCATGAGTTTCTAGTACTGCATTGTTATATGCGCTTGCAATAAAATCAAATTATTTATTTTCCAATTACTTTTACGTGTTTCGACGGTAGCTCTGCACTTTTCAATAAAACTCATATAAAACTCGAGATGGATGATCCGCGAACACTTTGAATACAAAGGCTCTATCCCAGTCTATTCTTGCTAAATGAATAAATTTTCTACATTAAAGACAGAACCATCGGGCATGACCCTTCTAAACGACTATTTTGTTATAATTCTCTTTTTCATACATCGAGAGCGTTCCACTAAGTGCTCAGAATGATCACGCTCACGACCACGGTCCGCTATTTTTTATAGTTTAGCGGACAGCGGAGCAGGTGGGTCTCCTACGTGGTAAAAGAACACCGCCGCCCATGGACAACCGCGCCACAGATCGCGCATTGTGTTGCCTGCTTTTTAAGCCACTTAAGAGTCATTTTTAAGGGCCTCCGATATCCTCACTCACTCAGCGAAACACAGTACTAGTACATTTTCACGTTTGTAATTCTATCAGCCCATGGAAACACTTCGGACGAGCCGTTTAGTTCCCATTTAGAGCCCATTTAGTGCGACCGCATATGCTTCAGCAAGACTCTCCCAGTGCAACAGTATTAAGACACTCGCTGGGCCACTGTCAAGCCCTTCCAGAGACCGAATAAATTATAAATTAAATTAGAATTGTCCTCTCAAATTAATTTCTATAAAGAAGTTTTTTTTGTTGTCAACAACCGATGTAATTAAAAGAATCACTATCAAGTGATTATGCAAAGCTTATGATAAATGTTGAATTTATTGACTCGAATGAATTTTGCCGTATCACCTCGATGTTTGTCGTTTACTAAGTGCCGTGTAGTACACCACTTGGTAGAATCAGCTTTCAGCAGAGGTATTTCCAAACCAATACAACACACTTGTAGCACAGCAGAGGCTAGGGGTGATTACGGGTGGAAGACTGCTTATCCTGGGAGACTGTCCTGTTCATTTGCCTTCCTGTTTTCATAAAGTATGGACAATACATAAGTTTACATTTTACATTACATTAAACCAATACGACTTGGGAACCTTCAAGAAAAGAGCACACATTTTCCTTAAAGGCCGACAACGCACCCGCAGCTCTGCAAGGGCTAGGGGTGTCCATGGGCGGAAGGCCCAGGTGAGCCTCCTGCTCGTTTGCCACCGTTCTCATATAAAAAAGTTGGATTTTTATTCAACTCTAACAATATGAAAGGACACACAGATTAAGACATAGTTATACTAAAAGAACTATTTACATTTCTTAAATTTTGTCAAATCAGGTATGATAGCTATGACATATCATATTCCGTATGTTTAATAATTAATTATAATCTAGCCACACAGGGTGACAATGCACCTATGGCTTCTGAGTCAGAAAAAGATTCATAACTCATCCCTACTTTGCTGTCAAATTAATCGTAGGACGATTTGACTCACCAGTTATTATATTCAACAGTAAAGTTAACTCTGTTTTAATTCCATTTTATTATTTTCCAAACGTTTTATAGTAATTCAGACATTATGAAGCTCATATATTTACAATGAAATCTAAATAAAAAAGAGATCTCAATGTGTTCAATGTGTTCGTGTACTTATACGATAGTGTAGTTTTTAAACGAATTGACCAATTCTTATGAGGTTTTGTACATTTGAAAGATGACATCCCAATCCGATTTGAAAAAATTCTTATTGGACAAATTTATTGAGCGCAATAGATACGAGCGTATGCCTAAAAAGTCGACAACGCACCCGCGTAGACTAGAGGTGTTCATGGGCGGAAGCTTAGTGCCGAAGACCACTAATCCAAGTGAACCGCCATTCATTTTCTTCCGTTTTCACATAAAATTGGTTACAATTTATAAAATGATCAAATTTCGGAGTGTTATTTTGGTCTTTTGAATTTGTTTAATCATCTCCAATCTCAGTTTTTCACAAGAGCGCAAAGCAGGACTGCAGTTTAATTGATTTCGTCGAACTGCGCTCGCCCACTGCAAATTGCGGCCCGCAGCAGATTAACGCCATTTAATGTGATGCTAGAGCAATTTGCTCTTATTATACGGAATATCAAAATGGGCTAAATTATAGGTGTCTTCATATATTTCATTATCAATCACATTTCTTTCAAAACACATATTTTTTGGTTCGCCACCACAAACTAGCTAATTCAAACAGATTAACTATATTAAGTGACTAAGCTAACTAATTAAGTTTTTATGTGAGGTAATTGATGCTTTCGTCTTTTCCGAGCCGACCTTCCGTCAGAATTTCCATCGCCTCCAATGTCCTCTTGAGCCCCGATCCAAGTAGGGTCTTTGGATGTCATACTAGGCATTCAAAGCCAACTTAAGTCTAGTTTCTATAAAGCACCTAGGTTGCCACGGGTAAAGCATATATTTAATAATGTCTAAATTTTGGTTAAAAGTGTAAATACATGGATAAAATTAATTCAGACAAATTATAAAATGGGATTGTCAATTTAAATTGTTTAAATATACGTAACTTATTAATTTTATAACCTTTTATCATAATACACTTTTATAACATTACATAATTTAAAAAAGAAACAATAACAAATTAAACCACCAAAAACACACATAATTTATTATATTAGGTTTATTAACTTTAATAAAATATTAAAAAAAGATTCACTACTTTAAATGCGATTGTCACACTTAGTTGATTGCATAAAGGTAGAATTTTTAATGTTATTAAGGTTTCTTAATAATAAGTCACAAATGAATCGTTGCTGTATGCAATCTCTCGTTTTTCAAAGCGATTAAACAATCGTCCCGGTAAATCAATCGCCCCCAATGTTTTGTTCCACTTGGACAGGGTAAAGACTGAAATGAGCTTATCTTCTCTTTCTATGATAACAGAGGATAACTGAATGAAGGCTTACTTAGGATAATCTATCCCCTTTACACGGACATCCTTAGCTCCAGTTGTTATGTTTCCGGCATTTAAAGGTTGTAGGGACTTAAAGGTCTTATATTGCTTCGAAAATACCTCTCCAGGCAAATGGTTTCACAGAATCCTGGTGAGCGGTACAAAATGCCCTAAATACTTCACGAATAATTTCAATATTGAATATTGCTAGACAAATCACATTTATAGTTATATACAGATCTTTTATTTTATTTTTAATTAAATATTATAAATATGAGATATATAAAATAATCCACCTATAGAATTTATCTTTCTATTATCCTAAAAGTAGAATTTTCTTCGAAACCATTAAAACACGGAAGGTTTGTTGTTAATTGAACGCGATTAAGCTTCGCCAATCCTTCACTATCCGTGTTATTTTTAATGTTACGGAAATAAAATGGTGCATCCGTCATTAATGGAATTCGTGAGGAATTCAGACTGCCTATAATTTGGGTTATTTCAAATACGGTCTTTGTTTAACGCCACCAAAGGGAAGAAGACAGCGTGACTCATAATGCAAACCAGTCAGCAACAGTCTTATCGAATGTCTACACTCATTTTGACGAAAAGAAAACGCCATCTAGATATAAATAGTATTGGCAAAGAGGTTTTTAAAAAATTTAAACGAACTATTACATAAAACATATTTTGTACCGCGCCCACGATTTTGAAGAATTAGCTCTTTGATCAAATATTTACAAATCAAGACGACATCGAAATCAAAGACATATATTAAGGGTAATTAATTAAATGCCGACAACACACACGGTACCCGACTGGGGCTTATAGTATTAACGGTAATATAATTTATAAACCTATACGATTCACCCATGTAAGAGCAAAGCCGAAGTATATGCGGACGCATGACTTGGGCCGGCTCGTTCGAAGTGATGCCACGGGCTCACGGTGCTTCTACTATGTTTCGCTGAGTGAGTGAGGATATCGGAGGCCCTTAAAAATGCCGCTTAAGTGGCGTAAAAGGGCGGCAACACAACCAATTCGCGGGCTGTCGCGGTTATCCATGGTGATATCTTACCATATAGAAGACCCACCTGTTACGTTATCCGCAATACTATAAAAAATTGATTACAGTGCCTTAGTGTTCTTTAGTATTTTTTGTTTGTGTTTTGTATTAGCGATCTTCAAATACATATTTTATTAAAGATTTCTATAGCATACAATTAAGAAATACATTTCCATTTTATATACCTAAGATCTCATCAAGCAGTCGGACAGGCACACAAATAAGCCCGGCGTTGGCGGTGCGTGGATTTCGTACACGAATAGGCCGCGCGCTGTTTATTTGTGTCTGCCGTCTGCCGGTATGTCCATAAACTTTTGTGGCGCCGCCTCCACGCGGACTTTTGGCGGGAGAATGTAAACAGACGGACAGACTGCGCTATCTTTATTTGCATTTAACCACTGTTTATATAATTAAAATGCATCTCAATCTTAGTCTTATTGCATTCAGTCAAAATGTCAAATAAATTATGAGGATATCGGAACCCTTAAAATGCCGATTAAGGGGCGTAAAAGCCGGCAACACAACCAATACGCAGACTGTGGCGCGGTTGTCTATGAGCGGCGGTGTCCTCTTATTATATTGGAGACCTACCAGCTACGTTGTCTGCTAGGTATTCTAAAAAAACCTTTTATCTTTTCCGAAACATAAAATTAATTTTATGTTAATTTTCGTACTTCATTTAATAAAAATCTACAAGTATTTACCATCTTCCAAGCGTCGCTATTCAAATTTGTAACAATGAGATCTTCAGGCTTGAACACTGTATTGTTAAAGAACATAAGTAGGCAAACGAAATCTCCTTCAAAACGGTTAAATTTCTGAATAATACAATGAAGAAATTAATATTGAAGTACACCTAAATATATACAATGATACTTTAATAACGATTATATTGTGTAAAAAAAGTTGATTTTGTTTCTGAAAAAAAAGCCAGATACTACATGTAATGGCCCCTTATATCTAATGCAAAATAATATTTAAAATATAATAATATTCAAGTTATTTAATATTCAAGTTGCAAAAAAAATTTCATTTAAAAATTAAAGAAAGCTATTATATAAAAGGAGGTTTTTCTTTACATACATATTAAATATACCGTCAAATTTCTCCGGCTGTTTCAAATAGAGAAATAAAGAGATACATTTTATAACAAATTATTTAGTAGCTAAACTATATTCTTACATATGAAATTGGCTACATTCCGGTATTTTCTTAAATGTTCTAACTCATAGCAATAACATGCACGTATGCCAAAGAGTGATAAAAAATCAGATAGCAAAATGGCTCTCCCACGGGGAAGGCAAAATTAAGACCCTTGCCCAATTCACCACAAAAGTCATTCACCCGTGGGAGAGCCATGCTGAAGCATATGCTAATGCACTACTAAGGCGGGACCGTCCGAAGTTGTACCACGGGCGCACAGAATACTCAGGGTGAAACGGTACTTGTACTGTGATTTGCTGAGTGAATGAGGATATCGGAGGCACCTAATGGTGCCGCTTAAGCGGCGAAAAAAGCCGGCAAAAAACAGCATGTTAGTGATGACGCGGTTGGTGATAGGCGTCCGTGTTTTCATACCATATAGGAGACACAGCTGCTCCGTTGTCCGCTATAGAGTAAAAAAATCCAGAAGCTGTTTTAAAGCAAATATTTTTCAGATTTTATAAGATAGGACAGCCTTGGTTGTGACTCTCGTGGGTCTCCACATAAAATCACATCCTAAGATTGAGTTGTTGCAGGAGCTCTGTTCGGCGGTATCCTGGGAGGCATGGCAATGCGGTCCGGCAGGCGGAAGGTCTTGCTGGCGATGGCTCTGCCCTACACCCTGGCGTGGCTCGCCACGTCTCTGTCTACCAGCGTGGACATGCTGTCTGTCACCTCGTTCTGCGGAGGCATGATCGCGTGCTCCATCACCATGATCACTCAGGCAAGAATAACCTGTATCGATAACAATGTTCTTGTTCTTGATAAACAAGCAAAATTCTATTGCATAGCAAAACTCATTGACGCATCGAATGCGGTACGTTATCGGGTACATTTAATGTTGGAATGATTGTGTAGCAGTCCTTACGGTGATTTATGTCGGAACTATAATTAATTTTATTGCGCCGATAGAGACATTGTAATTGCTGTTTGCTTGAAGCAAAGGTTACTGGAATCGTAACGAGAGAGTTGATGAGGCATAGTGGTGTCGGTGTAACAGTAATACCCAAAGTAGAATTACTTAGCGTGGATCTCACCGTCAAGGAGACACACCTCGTCATTAAGAGCCATATGCTAAAATAAAATGCGAGGTTGTTTTTGGACGGTGGTGTTTTCTTACCATATAGGCGAGCCAGCTGCTCCGTTGTCTGCTATACCATGAAAAAAACCAAAGCGCGAATTTCGGTTGGATTATCTATTTGCGGTGGTGATATCTCAACATAAAGACGACCTCACATACGCCAAAAAACCTTATTGGATTATTGTATAATATGTATATGCATTCGTTTCATCGTAATTATGGTAATGTAATTCTAATGAATTCCTCATTGTCTATCGCACTCATCAATTTGTCACAGATAAAGACATTGGCAAACCACATTTGGCTTGCTTTACCACGACTGCGTGAGATTTAGTACGAGATGATAGTTCCGTGTGAATTGGTTGAAAACTGTCTTCGAAATACAGTTATTGTGAAATAAGTGTGTTTACAACAGAATTACACAACGGCAATTATAATTTCTATGTAACTAAAACAGTTGAAGTCAGATAATTGTTTGTCGATCCACGACTGAGCGATTTTTAAGGCATTTTATGCCGCGCACCACCTCTCTGTGGAATCAGCTGCCTGCATAGCTATTTCAAACCAAATACCACTTGGAGACCTTAAAGTTATATATATATATATATACACAACTGAGATACTTTTTAACGTCGCACAAAATCCTTTATTTCACCGCTGTAATTGTTGATGTAAAATAATAAGAAAATGTGCAATGAATTTTCGAATCGAACAGTGTCCGAGTAATGTAGTGTAGCGTGAAGACGAAATCACAAATGTTGAAGCTCGCCTAACAACGCACGGCTGTGCGAAGTTACGGAACAAATCGTGAATTTTACAAGTTTAAGTCACGCCTCGTCTTTATCGCACCAATTACATTAATTTTTTACATTTATTTATAAATGTATCTCTTGAAATAATGTCTCAAATGTGTTTTTCATATTTATGAAAATAGACGGACAAACGAGCATGAGGCTCACCTAGCATAATTGTCTTAAAAGTAAGACCAGCACGATTTGGATTCTACACGGAGTTCTGAGTCACGTGAACTTCAAAGAAACATGACAAATTTATCTTACTATAACATGAGAAATTTTTTGTTCGAAGTTTTGTTGACAATAACACTCTTCTAATGATGCCTCTTGTCCGCAGGTGTACGTGACAGAGATAGCGGTGCCCGAAATCCGCGGTTGCCTCAGCTCGGTTCTTAAAATCCTGAGTCAAATAGGATTGCTCATCTCCTTCTCCCTCGGGGCTTACCTCAACTGGCAGCAGCTCGCGCTAGTAGTCGCCATTGCGCCGATTCTTCTCTTCTTGGCTCTACTATTTGTCCCTGAAACTCCATCTTCACTAATTCTAAGAGGGAAAGAAGAGAAAGCCGCCGATGCTTTACAGTGGTTTCGCGGTCCAGATGCTGACATACGCCAGGAGCTAGCCACCATCAGAACGAATATTCTAGCAAGCAAACAGTTCAACGACGGCAGAGCGGGCAAGCTGAAAGTGCTCCTCTCCAAAAGACTGACCCGGCCCGTGCTCATCACGTGCGGCTTGATGTTCTTCCAACGTTTCACTGGAACCCAGGTATTCAGCTTCTACGCGGTACCGATGTTCAAGAAGACCTTAAGAACCATGAGCCCGCATGGTGGAGCGATTGCAATCAGCGTAGTACAGCTTGTGGCTTCCTGTGTATCTGGTATGCTAATTGACAGCGTCGGCAGATTACCGCTGCTGATGATCAGTGGCGTCATGATGTCGATAGCGTTGGCTGGTTTCGGTTCGTATGCCTACTACGAGATGTTCAGGAGCACACTGGCGCTAACACCCGTTGAGCCAGGCTACGATTGGATCCCTTTGCTGTGTGTTGTTACATTTACTATGGCCTTCTACCTCGGCATCAGTCCCATATCGACTCTGCTGATCGGGGAGCTATTCCCACTGGAATACCGGAGTACTGGTAGCGCTCTGGCGACGAGCTTCAGCCATCTGTGCGGCTTTGTGAATGTGAAAACAGCAGCCGACTTTCAGGACCACATAGGCCTGTATGGTTTGTTTTGGTTGTACGCTGGGATTTCTGTGCTTGGACTCCTGTTTGTAGTATTATTCGTCCCGGAGACGAAGGGTCGCGAGATTGATGAAATGGATCCGAAATATGTTGAATCGTTGTGTATCAATCGATAGCATTGCGAACAGACTGACAGCATTTGTAAATATCGCGTTCGTCCGAACAGTATTATAGTTGCCTAGTTTTGTAACTTCTGCGCGCATCTTGTGCCTTATCTAGTTCCTTCCAAACACATCACTGCTGTAATTATTTTAGTTAAATTATCTTGTTCCCCGAGTTTGGATATTTGGATGTCATAGTTCTTTTATCATTATGATGAATTTATAATAGATGTTGTAGTGAAATCCATAGAGTTTCTTAGATTTTTATACCTTTTTATATAAGCCATAGTATTTAATATTTATAGTGCAAATTTCTAGTTGAATACAGTGTAAGATCTGAGTATTTATTAAGTAACAGTATGAATAGTGAATTATAGTATCACTAATATAAAAATAGATATCCACGAAGTTTACACATCTCTTATAAACGGATGAACATGTATTTTAGATAAGAATCAATTATGAGAGCAAAACTTTTAAAATTGTCTATTTACTTCCAGCTACGAACAACAAACATGAAAATTGAATTTTAAACGAAATTGTTATACATTGTTGTTACATACAAAAGTTTAAATTATGTTCCGAATTAAGTATTATATGATTGTAAATATATATTTTATTTGTATAAGATATAAAAGTTATGGAGTTGTGTTTGAAAATAACAATTAGCATTTATCTTACTGATACTTACTCGTTGCCTAACTGGAGCGAATCTTGTCACTTTGGCAAAAATTTAAAGATGTTTTCAAACAAAACAAAACACAATTTTAGTTATAATAAGTTCAGTCTACAGATTTTATTGAAAGTAATGTACATAGTTAAAATAACGCAATCATATTGCATATATTAAATAAAGAAGATTGTTTAAATAGTTTAAAAATACAATATAGTCGTCTATCGGTCACAAATATTGTACAAAATTGATTTTGAATAGTATTGAGTATATTCTCATTGAAAATTGAGACTGCCTTATTGTTATTATATATTTAAAACACATCTTAAAAGGCTTTACAAAAATTAATCATAATTAAACTTCAGAAGTATTTCGAATATGTATATGATACAATGTATTTGGTGCTAAAAAAGGTGCCGTAAATTTTTTTAAAACAGTTTTTATAATGATACAGATAACTTTATCCTTGTTAGATATATTTTGTAAATATTATATTGAAACAATAGTGAAAAATGCCGCCATGTTTTGTACAACACATAGTGTACTTTATGTACTTAATGGTTTTAAGAGATTTAATAAAATATCAAGAGTGAATATATCTTTCAATTTACATATTTTCATTAAAAAATAAGTTAATTCTTTTACAGGCTATGATATTTTTATTATCGAACATTAGTAGCCCTCTAGCTTGGGTATCACAAATAAAAAACAGTATGGAATTCTTAAACGCCTGAAATATTTTAAGAGCAATAATTTTAATACCAGTTTTGCCGACAATATACCGCAGGCACTTGTAATTACTTCTAGTTTAAACCTATTAAATATTTTTAAACATGCAATATTTAATAAAAGCGAAGTAAAAATAAAAAACATATTTTTTATCACCAAGAATAAGCGTCCTTAGAGACCCTTTTCGTTGCTGGGTCAGGGGTCCGTTTTTTTGAAGATCCTAAACACTATTAGTTTCGAAATCTCTACAGGCATTCATTCCACAAAAAGGCGGTGCGCGATCAACAAACATCGAGGTGTTACGTATGAAACTTTGTATTCTGCTTCGATTTTCGATGATGAAATTCAGCTGGAGGTATTAATTTACAATCTTCATAATATATCTATAAGTGAGTTTAAGTATGGTGCCACCTTCAGTCAGTTGGTCACATTTTAGCATATTCATTTTAGCAATAAATTAGTAAATTTGGTAAACAAATTGGTCTTAAAACATATATAATATCGTAGCTATTAAAATATTTTTTTTTGATTACTGAAAATTTGTCATTTTTGATTTAGCTGCTTTTGATTCTATAGGTCTCATGTGGTTTAAGTAGGAGTTATATGGAGAAATATATACTATGGGAATCTAGACACAATTTTATACTGCTACGAAAATAGAACAATCAACTGA
>DWCF01004752.1:0-15637 GCA_018230265.1 Delias oraia | reverse complement strand
AAACACAATACAAGTACCGTTTCACGCTGAGTATTCTGTGAGCCCGTGGTATCACTTCGGACGAGCCGGCCCAATTACTGCGTCAGCATATACTTCAGCATTGCTCTGTCACGTGTGTGACACTATTAAGACACTCACCCAGCCACTGTCAAACCCTTACAGAGACCGAATAAATTATAAACTAAATTATAACTGTCTGGACTAGGATTCAAACCCGAAACCTCGAGCTTCTTGGTACACTTACTTTTAAAATTATTAAGCTACGAGGCTCTCAGTAACAGTATCTTTTCATTTTATTCCCTTACATTTTTATAGTAATCTTTTATTTGTGATTAAAGAGCAGTGGGGACTACTGGCTTTTTTTTATATTACAAAAGTCTGACTTCGGTAAACATGCGTCCGCTTCGCTCGTGGCGAAGCAGCGCCTTAGTAACAGACACGAATGGTCTCATTCCAGGCGGAAACGACACGGGACAGAGTACCTGGGCAACGAATAAAATGAGATTTAATGCCACGTGGAAGTTTATGGTACAGCTGTGTCAAACATCTTATATTAATATGGAAACTTTATTGTAGGGTCAAGCGTATTAATGTTCAATTATATTCGCATACATAGAATTAGGACGACATTTATAATATATGCCTGATGCACTCGGTTGAGCTTATCCTTTGATCCTCTGTTTAGATCCTCAACCATTTCAGCTCTGCTTTAAAAGACGCATCGCATTAGGAGCCTCCGCTGAGAAAATGTGCAAATCCCTGACAATTGATGCGTTGAGAATAATACGACATCGAAACAAGAAATTCCTTTTGGCATCTCCGTTCGCCTTCGTTTCCGGTTTAATAAGAAGCTCTCAAGAAAATGTTGTACGAAACGTCGTTTCCGATAATATTTTCGTCTTCAATCATTTCATTATCATCAACAGGATTCGCGAATGGTCGGGAAATGGTATTTTTTTTATAAGGAAAATGGTAATGGGTCTTTCTTGTAACAGATTCTGATTGTATCAAAGAAAAATACCTTTATATAGGCTGTGCGGTGATGTTTTCTTGATTAATGATTACATAAAACATTAGATGAGTCGTTTGGCATTTAATAATTACAATAAGTCAAAGAATGACATTCGGTTTTTAATTCAGTGCGGTTTGGACTCTTAAACCGCTTAACAGATTTCGTTCAAATTTGCACGCAATATGCACTTTGGTCCAACTTGAGAGATAGCAGAGCTTAGATCTTTAATTATCGTCGCAATTTTATTTTGTTGCAAACTAATTGACAGTCACCATTATCTGTTAACTCCAAAAGGTAGTGTAGCGGGCAGAACAACGTCTGCCGAGTTTACTAGTATTATATATTTTTAACGTTAAGTTATAAAAATGACGCGACCATCAGTTAAATTAAAAACAATAAATAGAAATTTATTTAACTGCAATTGAGTAGATTTGCCATAGTTTAAAATTTACGTAAAAATTATCAATTACAGCGCATTCTCTTCAATGTCATTGTAACTACTAAGTTATGGTAGATGCCGACGTCAATGCACTTTCAGTCGGCTTCTAACACTAGTCTAGTCTGTATTGTATAGATGTCGCTTAAAAAGTAATTTATAAATAAATAATAATGGCAAAATATTTTTCAATACATTGATGTAGTTTCATCAACAATTATTATTTTCTCTCTTGCCCAGTATAAATAACGGATTATGTTGAGATCAATGGCAAAAGCTATCATTGCGGCTTCTACTCTATTTGAATTGTCAATGTCAGCGAATACCGACAGCAGAATAACTATACATATCATTGTATTTTAATTGAGACCACGTTTAACTTGATTGCCGAAATAAAATCCATATTATTCCAAAATCTGTTTATATCATTCAAGGCGGGAAAGTAGTGATTTGGGTGCGCACGCAATGTTGTTTTGTTTTTGTATTTAATACTTATTTATAACTAATAAACGAGTAAACTAGTAACTAGTATTTAGTACTTATTTTTAACTGTAAATAACAATTAAAAAAATAATTATAATTAAAATTTTTTTATCTTCAGTGTTTAAAAAGTTTTCTTTGTACAAAACTTCTCTTCCTGCACTTCCTGTACTGTAATTTGTCTATAAACGTAATAATTACTTTTACGCATGAAACTGTTGGTTCAACTGTACATCTTTTGACTCACAGCGTTAGAAATATGTCTCCGTTTGCAAGTTATCGCAGTAATTCAGCGCTGCATTGGCATTCGCATTTCTTCGCCTCATTCCGATGCACCTGCACAGATCTTTTAAAGTTCTCCAATATATGAATTTGTTCGAACTGAAAGATTGACATTTTATTTTATAATCCATCATCATTATATATATATACATATACACACATTTATGTATGTAGACATATATAAAACATAATTAAATAACAATTATTATCTATGTATAAAGAAAATTTATATTAATTAATAGGCGCAGAGACTTTATAATATTTTTTTATAGGGAACAACAGAGCCGGCAAGTTCTTTGACGGTAAGAGATCATCACTGCTGATAGATAACGTACTGAAACTTATTTTGCTTTTATTGTCTTCTTTTTTTAATTATGTGTGTATCTTAAGCGTCAAGCTAAACTTGTTGAGCCCGTATTTTCACTTAGCGAAGCAGTCAAACAATATTTCATTCTGTGAGAGCATGGCTTCACTACGGACTACACCGTCCAAACTAATGCATCAGTATAATCTTCACTATCGCTTCATTGAGGGAGATCATAAAACTGATATGAAATCATATCAGTTTTATGATCAAAATTGAATTTTTTATTATTTTAAGTTAAGATCTTTTTGCACCAGTGGGAGAGCCATGTTGAAGCATATGCTGTCGCAATTTTTGGGCCGCCTGGTTCTAAATGATACTACGGGCTCACAGAATACTCATTGTGAAACGGTATTTATATTGTGTTTCGCAGAGTGAGTGAGGATATTCGAGGCCCTTAAAAGTGCCGCTTAAGTGACATAAAAAGCCGGCAACACAACAAATGCGCGGTCTGTGGCGCGGTTGTTCATGGACGGCGGTGTTCTCTTACCAAATAGAAGACCCACCTGTTCCGTTGTCCGCTATAGAATAAAAAAAACTATTTAGTAATGTTATACGTGTAGGGTGATTTACAGTTTCTACATGTCATTATAATTGATATGATCCTGCTTCATGCATACACGATTTGAGAAGTACAAGTCATGTGATTCAAGTGTGGATTAAAATCATTACGATCTCGCTTTCTACACAAATTGAGCGAAAACACTACAGCGTGGTGGCTTATTGAGTATCCAACGGTCTTAGAAGGGAGCAGAGAAAGTTTCTTCGCCATAACGCCTAACTAAGATTCATAGTCGCCTTTTGCAATTGTAACAATGTCTCTAATACTCATCTTATTTACGGTTTGTTTTCTGAGAGGAGCAGGGAGGGAAGACGACCTAGGTTTAATATGAGAGTTACATTTTAAAAGATAAGCTAAATGAATTAAATACGCAAAGACATCCGGTTCTCACTACACGTAGTAGAATATGTAATATTTAAAAGAGAATGAAGTCTTAAATATGAATGACAAACTCAACCGCGAGTTTAGTAAAGTAATATTTCGAAAAAACTTAAACAAAAATGAAAAATGACTAACAATTTTTCTTTGTTTCCCATATGCAATTCATTAGAGAATACTTATATGAGTATTCTGATTAGTATCGTATGGAAATGAGGTTAGATCTAACGACATACTAGAAAGGTTTTTCTTATTGATAGACCATATCAATGAACGTTGAAACTGTTGTGTCTTTGTTAATTAATCAAAGAATTTTCATCCACATTCATGTAGGCTTCATAACTTATTTAACCTTATAATTTTCGTATGAAATAACAGTAAAAATACTGCCTCTTTAAATTCTATTTTAACTTAAATAATAATCTTGTTAAAAATTATATTGAATAATAAATCCTCTTTCCTTCTACTCGACCGTGAAAAAGAGATCGTTCGAATGTTCTATTTAATCAGTTACCATTTTCATTACAACTATTGTACTGATTAACTGATTCTATTATTATGTGAATAAATATATAATAAATAAAAAAAATAATATCATCAAAGAAAAAATTAATTCTAAAGTACAAATAGTTTACATATATATGAATTTTGTCCCACGGTTAGAACCGAGAACCTCCGAATTAAAACAGAAATTAGAGAGGTCGTTAAGGAGAAGAGGTGAGATCGTGTGTAACAGGCTTAACGCGGTTAAACAATGTCACTGTTCATTCATAGAAATCAATGCTGAGGTCAAAATAATTAATATAATTATGAGAATCATCTTCAGCACAATTTCCTCTTAATTCTCTTTCCACTGTTATCTTTGACTTAAGATCATTAGAAAACACGATTTACATATGAAAAAGCAAAAAAGACATCGAAATTATAAATAATTTAGAAGCTTTGGAATATTATTGAAGTGTGACATGTCGCAAAATAATCAATTTTCTAACCAACAGTATTTAAGTTTTCAGATTTTTCAAAAGGCTAACTGAGGTTAAGGCTAAGCTAAGAGTGTCCATGGGCGACAGATTACTTATCCTAGATGTGCCTCTGCCTAATCACCTACCTTTTTATAAAACAGAGTAGACTGATGTTTTATTTAAAAATGATTCGTGTTCCCACGAAGCCCTTGACTTTCGCTTACTTTCGCCGGCGGTCACAGGTCAGCCGCTATGTAGGTAGGGTTCATTGCGTGTCAGGTGCAAGATAACGCGAATTTATATATCAAATCGCATTTAGCTTTGTGCACGTACTATCCTATTCATAATCACTTGCTCTTAGCAGACTGTTGACAAAGTTAACAGCTTCACTCTTTTTTAAGGCGTTTAATTTTTGGAAACGATCGCGACTAGATATTGTCCTCAAAAACTCTAGTTCTGAATAAAATTTATTAAATTAATATACATTATTATTAATTAATTTATATAAATTAGTTTAATTTAGTTACAATTTAAAAATATTAATATAATATAAATGTTTTTAATACATTGTCCATTACGAAACCGAAGTTTAATATCTATAAGTTATTTTTGATATATATAGAATAGCGGAAAACAGTGGAAGTGGGTCTCCTATATGGTAAGAGAACACCGCCGCCCATGGACAACCGCACCACTGTCCGCGTATTGGTAGTGTTGCCAGATTTTTACTTCATTTTAACGGCATTTTTAAGAGCCGCCGATATCCTTACTCACTCTGCGAAACATAGTACAAGTACCATTTCACGCGAGTATTCTGTGAGGTGAGGTATCACCTCGGACGAGCCGGCCCAATAAGTGCGTCTGCATATGCTTCAGCATGGCTCTCTCACGGGTATTTGAATTCAAAAAATGTTAGAAAACTATGTAAAGTTTTATACTTTATAAAAGATAATTTCATTAATTTCATTCTTTGACATTAACAAGAATAAATGTTTTTAAAGTGAGGGATAGTCTTCAAAGAATAAATCGTCTCAGAACTTCCTAAGTTCATTAACCTTTGATTATTTACTTTGAACAAGTTAAACGGTGTCACTGCATTATGTAAGAGGCATGGTTAATCTCGATTTGCTCACACATACAATGCCCTGCCGAACTGAGGCCTGACTGAACTAAGTTAGTACTTTTAGTTAGTTTAGGCGAATGCTTGAAAAAACTTTTCTAGTGAAATTTAACTTAATTTTAATTTTAATTCTAGAATAAATTTAATTTAACATGATAAGAGAATAAATCCTTTGCTTGTGGGAATTTTTACGTCTGTTTTATTGTGATGCTTGGCCAGCAAGGTGGCTTAACAGTAATGTCGCGATTTCCCTCACATGCATGTCATTATGAGGGGGAAATGGTGCGGACATAGTTCTCATAGTTTAAACGAGCACTCAGCTCGGTTAGTGTGCTCAATCGCCTTTGTTTCCAACGAACTAGATCATTATGCTTTATCCGTATGTTAGCACCGGTAGTCTTAATTAGTAGATCATATAAAATGCTTTTTAATAGTCATATAACTTTATTAACTATACAAACAACCGGTACTTGTACTGTTCACTGAACGAGTGAGGATATCGGAGGCTCTTAAAATCTCCGCTAAGGCGGTGTAAAAAAGCCGGCAACACGACCAATGCGCGATATATGGTGCGGCTGTCCATATGCGGCGGTGTTCTCTTACCACATAGGAGACCCATCTGTTTCATTGTCCGCCATACTATAAAAAAATTAGTATCAGCCGAGTACTGGTTTCCATTTATACACACTTTTTATTGGCTTTCCTCTTTTGTTGGTCACGGCAACTTATTCAGTCTAGTATCTCTTATTACTTGACTATCTAACGCTAAAATTGTATCAATTTTAACTACGAATTTTTGAACTCTTACCTACAGCCAAACAACCACTTCATTCATTTTTATAAAGCAATACATATAGTAATTTTTTTTTTACATAAAACATTATTCAGTTAGAGTTTAATATAAAAACGCCGAGTCACGAATTTCACTAAATAATTCGATTCCGATTCGTCTCGACAATTAAAAGTAAGAGTTTTGAAGCATGTTACCGGAAGTGTTTCCAAGTAGAGTCACGTATGAAGTACTATGTACAATCAATAATCAATGGGTAGGTGCGTTGGCCTACTTGGTTGCTGCTCCAGTTGCGATGAACCTCGAATGCTCAAGAAAACTATGGAAATCAGCGCTGGCTCCTCATACACACATGTTTCTACTGCCTACATACCTACTTTAGCTTCTCAAATAACGCGTTTCTACCTTACATCAAATATTATTAATTCACTATTTCTAATGAATATAGGAAATATAAAGTTGACGTTTTGACAATTGACACTTTGTAATGCAGAAAATTTAACATAAAATATTAATAAAACTTTTATAATTAATTTACGTCAATATGGAAATAGTTTTAATATTAAATTACGGTGTTTTGCTAGGCTATGATTCGATGATAATAAGAAAAGCGTTTCGGCTTTTTGTGCCGATGTGCCGCGGCGCCTCGGCCAAGGAATGCAAGTGTAGGTATATCTATGAAAGTCTAGTACTGGTACTAAATCAAGTGTCGCCAACTTTCATAGGATAGAAACTGGTCTCAACGTAATGTGAAATTATCTTGCTCACCGGATTTGCCATTTAATTGTTTTATTACTTTTAATAGGCAATACTTCCTGTGAGTACCTATGCTCTGTTAGCATATATGACACGTATGCCACTATGGATAACGAAATTGACTTTTTATAAATGTCAACATTCTTATATTCTTCTAAAAATATCTAAAAATATTTTATTTGGGCTCAGCTTTTGAATACTGCTATTGTTTCGTTGATATCAATAAAATCATTATTTTATTGAAAGAGGATACCAATTGTGTGTAGTATTGAATAAAATAATTATTAGAGACTGCATTAAACTAGTTGTCTTTGGATCTCGTGTTATTCAATACATGAACTCTACATTGTGTGGGGCTTTCAAATGGGTGCGCAGTATTACAGCACATTATTTACTTTTACTAAGAAAGTCTATTATATTTCGATCCGTTTTTTCATCGGGTCACATCGAGGGGTGCGCAGCGCAAGCTATTTAAAGTCAGATGCGGTGCGCCGGCGCACAGTCTCTAAGAAATCCAGCCATGTGGAGGACGGTCCTCGTAGTCACGGTCGCGTCTTGTGCCGCCCTCCCCGCCCTCTCCGCCCTCCCCGCCCTCGAGTCGGCGCACACCGACAACGAGCTGGACGGCATCGGCGACTGCCTGCGCAAGGAGTCCACCGCCTGCCTCAAGTACAAGTTCTTCTCCTTCGTCGACAAGATGATTGGACAAAAGGAGTCGTTCGCCTTGACGGACGGCGTCACCGTGGTGAGGGCGGCAGACGCCCCGTCGCCCAGCGGCGCACCCAGGGCCCTCGATCCCGTCTCCAGACTGCAGAGCTACCTCGCGACGCATTCGTTGCGCGTTGAAGTTAAAGGATCAGATGTCGTCGAGACTGTGGCCGGTGTCGGCCGCGCCTTGGAGGAGACCGTCTCATCGTTCGACGAGGACGACTTGTCCGAAGAGTCGAGAGGAAAGAAGAAGAAGGCGGCGAAAATCCTCGGGCCTCTGATCGCCGCCGTCGTCTTGAAAATGATGGCGCTGCTGCCGTTGGCCATCGGAGCGATCGCGCTCATCGCCGGGAAGGCATTGCTGATCGGAAAGCTGGCGCTGGTGCTGTCGGCGATAATTGGCTTGAAGAAGCTGCTGTCCCAGCAGAAGCACGTGACGTACGAGGTGGTGGCCCACCCGCACCACTCGACGAGCCACACGTCGAGCCACGAGTACGCCGGCGCGAGCGGCTACGGAGGCGACACGGCGAGCTACGGCAGCGGCGGCGCGGCTCACGGAAGCGGCTGGGGGCGGGCCCTAGACGCGCAGAGTCTAGCCTACACCGCGCAAAAGCCTACTTAGCCGACCTATATTCAAGACGATTTCTCTTGTGTGCTTGTGGAGTGATTGTATTTATGAACTGAATGTGTTTTATATATAAGAGTTTGAGTACCTGGCTTTAATTATTATATAAGTAGTATATAAGGTTTATTTGCCTGATGCCGACGGGTTGTCTACATCGCCGTATACAGTACTTCGTATCTGTGTGTTTACGCCTCTTTTTGTTTGTTTCGATACATTTGTTATGGATTCATTGTTATTTATTGATATATTTTAAGTATGTTGAAGTTCAAATGATTATTTAATTAAATATTGAATTATTTGTCCTGCATTTATTTAAAAGAAAGTATTCCTTGCAAGTTCTATGGAGTCACTTTTAGTTGTGGAATTTGAGATAATTAATATCTCTTATTTCTGTCGAGTTTAATTATCAAATACTATATTGTTCCATAGAAAATATATGTATTTTCATTTATTGATCTCAGGCAGAGACATATCTTAATATAAGCTTTTAAAATTAATTTAATCCTGATAAAATACAAAAAAGTGGCCTACCCACCACTATTTTAATATTATTAAACTTTGCCGAAACAAAAACTAGCAGGTAACGAAAATAACTGTAAGATTGAACATAAATCACATTTTTTACACAAAAATATACACATACGAGACTATTACACCAATATGATTGGTTAACTCATGTTTTTCTAAGTTTATCTTGATTATACAATCAAATAACACAGATGGTGTTCTTAAAGTAGGTAGTAACAAAATACTTTTTATAGGTAGGGACGGCAAAATCACTTGAACATTTAATTTCTTCCCAACAATACGATCGATATTGTATGTAACATTTTATCGCTCTCTCGATGATGACCCTGATCTATGTGAAGACGCTTCAATAAAAATGTTATACACAGTTTAAGTAAAAGCGAGTGAAACGCGGATACATGAGTGGGTCAGTAACAAGTCAGTAATAGGAGATATTATATAGTAATTGCGGTGTTCGTGTTTGGAGCCGTTAAGCCACCTTAAGATGCTATCTGGAGGCTTAGCTTCACGTGTGCTGCCTCCATTCGTTCGGCTGTCTCTCATTAACTCGGATTGGCTCGATTTCCAATTTCACGGACATAATAATTATTCAAAAACATTATTACAGCTTTATGAATTGTTTGAGTTCATTCAAGTTTGATTCAGAATGTTTCATGTTTTGATTCGACGGGTAAAGCGTGAAACAGTACCAAATGGAATGGGCTGCCTTTTCTGGAGAGTAACAACGGGCTCACAGAATACTAGCATAAAATGGTTCTTCTACCGTTGTGCTCCTTAGAATGTGTGATGATATACTTCCCACCGAGTTCCTCACTGAGCTTCAAAAACAGTTTTTAAGTGGCGTACAACGTCAGTAACAAAACCTTTGCGCGTTTTCGATGTATTTGACAATGGGTAGAAGTGATCTCTTATCAATGTTTTTTTTTTAATTTTACAAATCTATATATTTGGTTAGTCTTTACTATGGCTATGCAAATTCAAGCTCAAAATATTTTTATTCTGATAGGTTTTTCTAAGATCAGAAATAAAATTTAATAAGTTTTGTAAAAGAAAATGTAAATTTTTTTTAGTATGTTATTAAAATATGTTAATCCAATACACGTAGCGCCATCTATGAGCAAACAGGTGAAGTCTATGCTTATCTCTATACAAGCTTTTGCTTATGGGTTACCCACGATGGTGCAAACCGAAGTTCGAGTCGCATAGAAGACTCCCTTGCGCTAGTCGTGTAAAACTCCCGGCAAGCTAACCCGCTCGCCACCTAGTTCGTGTTAAGCTGTCATGGCTGTATAGAATCACAGCGAGAAGTTCATTAAAAAAATGCTTATGGGGGCTATTTAAATGTAATACAATTTATTTTAGGAGCGCGCCACCTAGTATGGACGATAGCAGATAATCCTTTCAAAAAAATTGGGCGTATTTATCATATTCCCAAATATTAAAAGTGTAAGAAATTCAGCAATAATATAAATGCGTTACGTCTTCACGACAGTTTTTATTTAAAATAAACCCCGGAGAGACAGTTTATAGTGTCAAGGAGCTGAGAAAACCAGTTAACAATGCCGAGGACCCAATAAGCTCTATGAATATATTTTTTTTGTAAAATACTAATACTTTTATAAAATATTATCTATTTTATTTTCAATTTTTCTATAATTATTGTTTTGAAACAGTAAATCTGTAAATATAATAAGAAAATCAAATTTATCATCATCCTCATTTCAGCCGTGAGACATCCACTGCTGGACATGGGCCTTCCAGGAGGTCCAAATCCTCCATGCATATCTATCAGAGGCGAACTGCATCCAGCGCCTTCCGACGGCTTTGATAAGGTCGTCTGTCCACCTTGTGGGTGGACAAAATGAATAAATAAACGCATAAAAAATAAACTATTGACAGTTGTTTGAGCCATTCATGAGTCATAAGAGTTATGTAAACGCTCTTAGTTCATTGTCCCTGCTACGGCAACTCGTAAAAAGAGCCTTGAACGTAAATCTCATTCATACGCATGTTACGTGAGCCGATTCGTTTGAAGACACAGCTAGGTGTCATTTCTAGACTACTATTTTATTATATATTTTAATAACTATATAATATACATTTTATATTGCAAGTATTTTCACAACATGCATACTGATTTAATAAACTGAATAATGAATTTGATAAAAATGAGGTTTCTTATAACTAAGAACAATTATAATTATTGTATCTTAGGTTTTTCGCCATCTTCATTTATTTTTTATATAATGAATACCTTGAACTTGAAATATCTAGCGTCGTATTAGGATAACCTACAAAATAGTTCCAAATGTAAAAGACAGATGGCGCTTTAGTAAATAACAAAAATTATCAAATAACTTTAGTCAATATTAGTAGTGATTTATATAGAATAAAATTAAGAGATTGTATTGAGGATAGAAATGTTAAAATTAAACATTTCTATGCTCAATAAAAAACGTAAAATAATTTCACATACGTTCTTAATCTAAATAGCTTTAGTCAGGCAATGATATGAAGGGTTCAAAAGGGCATCTACGAGCTTTCTACATTGAGCTTTGAACTTCATATAGATCCGACTCACTTTCCCGCCTATAATATTAGTACTAAGACTGACAAATATTTTATTAATTGTGGTAGGAATATCATATTATTTTTAACTCAATTAAGTTATAATGGTTTAAGCAAAAATATGGACTTTTTTATTATAAATTTTATTAAATATGTTATTAGAGTTTATTAAATTCCCTTAGGTTTTAATATTGAAAGCTCCCCTGAATTCAGTGAAACTTAGACAAATTATTATACAATGACACACAAGTTTGGTATAAGTAGAGACACTGACCTGGCAATTAAAAGAAAGCCTTGAACGAGGTTTTTTAACTTTCTTTGCGAGTGTTGTGCAGCGTGGGAATTGGTGTAGCTGTTTCAACAATGGGAAAATGCAACGAACCATACGTGACCATAACCGCTAGTTCCTATATACGTTGTCTTGTGTTAAGTGTTTTTATTTAAGGGAATGGAAACTTTACGAACAATATAGACAATCCTTTTAAGTCATACTTTTTATGAAATATTAGCAAAGGTGTACGGGCCTCAATACGACTTTAGGACCAACAATAAAGATTGTATCTATGTCTAGAAGGCCGGCCACGCGCCCGCGGCCCAGCATGGGCTGGAGCCTGGTGTTATCCATGGGTGGAACCTCGCTTATCCTAGGTGAGCCTCCTGCTCGTATGCCTTCCGATTTTTACTTTAAACAAGTGTACGATGTATATACTTTTTATTATTTATGCAATGCATTTATTTTCATAAGGGACCGGAGTACCGCCCTGTTTATCTTTTTATATATTTGAGAGATATTTCGATTTAATTTTTTTATAACATCTATTAATTTAATGTTTTTCATAGACTTCTATCTAACGTAATAGGACTTTACAATATTAGATATTTTATAAATACACAACAAAAATACTAAAAGAGAAATAATAATACAACATGTCATATATTTGTTTATTAACAAAAAACGATCTTTGAGTCTAGAATTAATAAATTAAATGACTGACATTGTATGATAAATGATGATGTTTGGTGGAATTAAATACGAGGGACATTACATCACCGATGTGCTATATAAAAATACATAATGACACACTGTAGTGTCAAATAGACGAGATGACATATATAATAAATAAATAATTCATAAAGGAGTATTATAAAAGAACGGATATCGCATATATACTATCAGAGTTCAGACGCGTATTTACAGAAGCTCTATCAGGCAGTGACTAGGTAAAGAAAAGAATTAACCTATTTGTACTATAAGAGGACAGGTACATACATAAATACTGGTGACGTGAAGCCTTTCAATAAATTAAATAATTTAAATAAATTAATGGACGAGGTATCTTAGGCATCAGTTGGAGTAGGCGTTGTAGGCGATCTCTTGGGCGTCCTGAGCCCGGCCCCAGCCGCCGTGCGGGCTGGCGTGGGCGAAGTGCTCATCGTGATGAGGGTGGGCCACGACCTGAAGACAAAGGTATTCTTAAAAGGTCCCTCTAAATCTCTACTCATAGATCCAATATCACTCGCGGAATACCAACGTGAAATTATAGATACTTGTACTGTATTTGGCCGAGTGAGCAAGGATAACAGAGATTCATTAGCTTATATTGTTTAAGCGGCTCATAAGCCGGCTATACAACCATTTCGTTGATTGTGGCGCGGTGGTCCATGAGTAGCGGACCTTCATAGGAGCTCCGTAATCTCCATTATCCGCTATATAGTGAAAAACAATCCAAAGACAAAGTACGAATGTAATAAGCCAACTTGATAATTTCTTTCAATATAATCATAAAGATGTAAATATGCATAATACCTCATAGCTCTCATGATGCTCGTTCTTTGACGACAGCAGTTTCTTCAGTAAGAGAAGAGCAGAAGCAAGAAGTGCAGCCTTGGCCAGCAACAGGCCCTTGACGGCAGCGAACGCGATGATTCCAAGGAACAGTGGGATGAGAGACTGGATTTTCAGTTGCAGGAGGGCAAAGATGGGGAGGAGCTGCTTCAACTTCTTCTTCTTGCCACGACCTGAGGGTAGGTGAAGAGTTTTGTTAGTTATTTAAAATTTGAAATGTGTTTCATTTATGAAGATTACTAGCTTACTACACCTAGAATCAGGTGGAAAACTGAAAGTACCTTAAAATTTCCCGATTTATTCGAATCACATTCGAACAATAGCGAAATAGTACTTTCTCTCAAAAGCGTAGTTCTACGAGTAATCTAAATACCAATCAGTTGTTGAATTGAATTCAAAGTAGTTGAAACAATGACAATAATTGTAATTCAAGTTGTCCAGCAGTTTGCATAATAGCTTAGAAAGCTTATTAGTCATTCGAGAAAGCTCCGATCCGCCACTTGCATAATATTAATTAAATGTGCCATTTGACAGCTCGCTGAGAGGCGCATGGCTTCCCAGCATTGGCCTTATCAGAGCATCCCGTTTACTTGTCTTCCGCGATCTTACCCAAAATGTAACTTGTGTGAGAAGAAGAAAACAGACATTAGGACCAGACGTATGTTATACATAAATACGAAGGCCTCTAATAGTGCCACTTAAGCGGCGTAAAAATTTGGCAACACAACCATTGCACGGACTGTAGCGTGGTTGTTCATGGACGGCGGTGTTCTCTTATCATATTAGAAACACACCTGTTCCGTTGTCTGCTTTAGAATAAAAAAATATACGCATTTTCATATGGTTTGGATATTTTTATTTAATAGTAAAAAAGATAATTTTTTATAGTATAGCGGACAATGGAGCAGATGGGTCTCCTATATGGTAAGAGTACACCGCTGCCCATAGATAACCGCGCCAAAGTCCGCACATTGGTTGTGTTGCTGGCTTTTTACGCCACTCAGCGGAACTTTTAAGGGCCTCCGATATCCTCACTCACTCTGCGAAACATAGTACAAGTACCGTCTGACACTGAGTATTCCGTGATGATGTGATTGATGTTAAATCTTACAAGCTCATAAAATCCACCAGCTCAGCCATTTTGTAAAATATGTATCGATAATCTCTTCACAAACATGACTGGCCATAGTCGTTATGCACACTTATAAAGCAACTTTGGGATTGACTGACAGTTATTCAATACGATAAAATCTATTAAAGATTTCGACTGTAATGTTTGTTGACGTTCTAAAGCTTAATAATTTCGAATGTCATGTGCTGTCAATTGGTTTGTCAGTAGGTTAAAGTGTACGTCAAAGTTTCACTAAAGTATTAAACGGGTTCTGTTTAACTTCTTTAATAAGTTAAGCCTTCGTTGTTTAATTACTGCTATGTGCGTGTGCAGGTTTAATAGATATACCTACATATATGTTGAAGCGAACAGCGTAAATTTGTTAGTGTATATATATAGTGTCTTTTTATCCGGTAGTGAACTGAACGGGTGATAAAAGCTGGCACAGATAAGGTGGCGAGGCAAAAAGTGCGCGGCGTCGGCTTTCCACGGCAGCTGGCCTTATAGAGCCAGAGACCCGTTCCAGCTTTCCAACAGCTTACGGAAACACTAAGGATGCAATTTCTAAAACCTACATTCTTATCATTTTAATTAGAACTAACTTTCTATCTTTTCGATGGAATTTCGGTGAGAGCGAACTGTATATGTGCCTTTTTATGTAACAATTTTCGCATTTTATTGCGTCACTTGAAATTTGAGCGGTTCTTTCGACTGAACAGAAAAACTATAAGCCAGACGCGATTTGGCCCAATATTATGACTTTTTTAAAATTAGGGACACATTACAAGGTTTTGGGAATTTATTCGAAATTAATACCTTTTTTCGTATAAACAAAACATGTATTTTAACATTATATGTCAAGTTCGATAGATGTTTTAATTATAGCGAATACACTGTAATCTTAATTAAAAAAACACATCTGTAAATTTTTTCATTGATTTGATAGTCATTTCAGCAATATTTATTATAAATATGTGAAAATTAATTTTATCTTTATATTATATCTACTGTGTTTATTAGTAACATGAAAGATATGAGATGAAAAGCAAAAGCCAAAAATGTTTTCCATTCTGAGCAAAGGCCATTATTTAGCTTTCACACTTTCTGGT
>DWCF01004751.1:0-15638 GCA_018230265.1 Delias oraia | reverse complement strand
AAAGTGTAACATTAACAAAAGAAAAAGTATTTAAATTAACATAGGATATATAACATAGAACTAATAAAAGTTAATTAAAATTTAAAGTAAGAGAAATCGTTTTAGAATTTTTTTTTTTTTTTATGACCACAATAGCATAAAACAGGTTTTGGTAGATACAGGTTGATTTAAGAAAATTTGGAAAGGGTCACAAGTTGATTACTAATATTTATGACCAACATTAATTTTATGTATAAATACTTAAACCAAATCGATTATTATAATTAGAAAAAATAGCAGACAAATGATTGGAGATCGATTCTAAGACCTTCGTAAAATACGGTTTTAACGAAAATGAATAAATTTTTATCAAGGAAAATGGACTTCGCCATCACCAATTACAAATTCATTTATACTGGATTATTTTCAAGTCGAAATTCTTTTAAAAAAGTCTCGAGATAATAGAAATACTTATTACAGCGGTCAATTTTTTTATGAGTTAATTAGCCATGCACAAGGGTCAAAAAAGACGCTACTGTTATAATTGCATAGTTAAGGGCCACACCTTATTGACCTACGCCCACCACAATTGTTTTTAAAAAGATAATTTTATGGAACCTATGACAATTACCATACGCAATAGCAATTTAACTTCTACCTGCTTTTAGAAAGTCCGAAAATTATTTTTAATATTCTAATTTACGAATTTAAATTGAAAGGAGCCTAACAAAACAAACTGGTTTCACAGCGATTCACAGCACGAAGGCAGATCCGCGTGACTCATCTTTATTACTGGTTGCGCCGATATGTATAATAAATCCTACAATTTATACAAAAGAGTCTTGCTTTATTAATGCCCCCATAGTTAATTTGTTGGAAGCGTAGATAATTACTTATCGTTAATTATAAATGTGACGTAATTACATAATAAAGTAAATTTCAAAGAACAAGGAAAATATTTACTTCAAGTTTTAGTTGACTTTATGTTTTGTAATATTATGTGGTAAATGTTACTAGTACTTAGTGCCATTACTGTCTCCTGTTAGGCACATAGCATTCACATTGACTTTGACTGGCTTGACAGACCTTTGGCGATAACCCAATTAACCGAAGCCACACATTCACTCAACCGTCAACACTTATCGCGACTTGCATATATAATCGCATCATCATCAATTATTGGATTAATTATGCGTCGAAGTGATGTCACAGGTGCACATGAGTGTTTATATTATTGTTTTATGGAATAGCGGACAATGGAGCATGCTGGTGTCCTATACGGTAAAGGAACACCGTCGCAACGGACAGCCGCGTCACAGTCCGCGCTTTGGTTGTGTGCCACTTTAGCGGCATCATTTCAAAAGCTTCCGATATCCTCACTCATTCAGCGAACCAGTTTAAGTACCGTTTCACGCTGATAATTTTACATTCGCCGATTTTGAATTTGAATGCGAATAATTCGGATTGATTTATATAGAAAGTATTCTTTCGGAGAAGGCGAGATTTTAATAGATCAGATACAGACAATCCTGGAAGATCCTGTCATTGGTCTATGTCCAACAGCAAAAACTGATATAATAGTGTTTAAATTGTACATTTATACAGGAATAAAGGTTTTTTTAGTTTGGATTAACTGCAGCATAGGCGAATCATCTATGATGCTATAAAGATATTCAATTTATGATATTCGAAAAGAAACAAAAACAAACTGCATCAAAATCTGTTCGTTTAATACCTAGTTTAGATAGAAACAATGACCATTTCTGAAATTTTTGAATTAATAAAAATCTATATCTAGCCAGAAGTCATAAACATTGATACAGTTGTTGTAATTGGTAAACATTTACCAGATGGTCACATTATAGTACAGAAGATGCATTTGACACTAAAACACAGAAATATTATCTCATGTCCACATATGGCTGGACGTGAGTTAAGAGAAATATTTTCGTTAGAAACAATTTCAAACAACTTCAGCGTTATTCATAACACATATAAATATATAATACAGGTGAATCATTTTACAATAATAGATACATTCCACATGAAAATGATACATCAACGTACGGCTCGTTCTAAGTGATACCACGGACTCACAGAATACTGAACATGGAACGGTACTTGTACTGAGTTTCGCAGAGTGAGTGAAGATTTCGGAGGCCCTTCAAAGTACCGCTTAAGCAGCGTAAAAAGCCGAGAACACAATCAATGTGCGGACTATGGCGCGGTTGTTCATGGGCGGCGGTGTTCTCTTACCATATAGAAGACCCACCTGCTCCGTTGTCCGCTATAGAATGAAAATTCAAAGCGGCTATTATAAAAAACACTGACCTTCCTCGATAGTGAAGCATTGTGGAGCTCATCTAACGTCGGTCGCGGCACAGCATGCAGAGACAATACATTTCTATAATTGTCCAGCCTAGGTAAGGCCTCGCGGGTGAAATGTCTGGAAAATAATTTTGTCTTAATTTTTGCTCGTATAAAACACTCCAGTTACTGGTCTAATCATAGATTGTCGACAAGTGAAAGGAGCATTTGATAGCATCAATAGTCAGATCTCAAAAAAGTTACTTCGTATGAGTAAACCCCAAATACGGACTGTAGCTAATGCTTTAACAAGACAAGGTTTCTGTAATAAATATCTCTATGTTATAGGTGTTACAGATAGCCCACTATGCAGAGCGTGCATGAAAGAGGACAAAACAGCAGGTAATGTTTTTTTAGAATACACAAGAGTTTCAACCTTCAGGGCACATTTCGAGACTCCGAGGCAAGAAGGGCTCCGAAAGGGCTGCTGAAGTTTCTTGGGAAGCTAGGGTGGCTCCAGTGACACATCATATCAACCCCACACACAAAACAGGCGCTCAGACATCAAGTTGCGGAAAATATCCCGTATCACCATTACTCGTATAGTAAAAAATAAATTAGCTCTAAATAACTGACACTGAAACTGACAGAGACAAAGAACGAGCGCTCTAAGAATTTTTCGTTTTTACATTACATATAACTTTACATGATAATAAAGCGAAATCATTGGTACAAACATGTCTCTTTTGATTTGAGATAAGAATTTAGTCCAGAGTTACGTGTACTTAAATTTTTATAGCAGTATCTTTTATTTGGAACTGTGAATTAAACTTTCAAGTTCTAACACTTATCGTCTCTGTTTCTTTGAAGAGACTTGTCAAATATTTGAGTGAATGTAATATATATCTGACCTATTAAATGGAAATAAGATAGGGCTTAAAATATGTTATATTCATTACGTTTACGCTTTAAAGGTCATTTACGAAACGAAAATGTAAATCATTATGACAAAGATTCCCACCCATATTACACAATTTATTTCGAATGTAGGTATTGAAACATTTCGTCACTCACACATGTGGCATATTAAATTGTACGATTTCTATCACAGTTGGTGCCTCTATTATTAAAGTAATAATCAATAAATTGTCGGTAAGAAGGTCGTATCTGTAGCGGAATATTACTATATATTTTTTTGTTTTAACACTGGCTTAAAATAACTAACAAGACATGGATACACACGGTGAAGAAATAGCCGAGCTACGGAGCTGGAAAAATTCCTTGCGCGCAATTAAAATTTTAAGATATATATATATAGATTTTAAGATAAGATAAATACCTAAAGCTTTTTCCATATTTAGTATCCGTCTGTGTAGTGAGAGGATCATCACTGTCCACACCAGAACCATCCGACTCTGACGCTTCTTCTTGCTTTGCTTCCATCTAGAAAAATAATATTATCAAAGCTAAGAAAAAATAGCTATTATATCTAATTATTGATAGTACAATTGTGATGTTAATATTATTGATAAATGAACTGACATTTTATTAGGTAGTTATGTGGTTTTAAGAGGTCTCCCATGAAGAAAGAGGTATTGGGTTCGAATCCCGATCGTGGCAATTAAAAAATTTATGAATAATTTGTTTCGTCTCTAGAAGGGCTTGAAAGTGGCCGGGCTTGTTTTTTAATACAATGTCACCCATAGGAAAGCCATGCTAAAGCATAATAAATGCTATCGAACTAATGAGGCCGGCTCATCCGAAGTGATACGGACTCACAGAATATATACAGCGTGAAATGTTAGTTGTACTAGAAACGGATTAAATGTTAGTTGTACTAGAACGGGTTGTACTACAGAGTTTTTCTGAGCGATTAAGCATATCGGGGGCCGTTAAAAGCCGGCAACACAGCCAATGCGCGGAACGTGGCGCAGTTATCCACGGCGGTGTTCTCTTACCTTATAAGAGACACATCTTCTCTGTAGTCCGCTATAGGTACCATAAAAAAAGTTATAATATCTTAACATACATTTCTAAACCTTACCTTACCGTAACTTATACTTTGTATATATACGCAAAGGTGCTACGATAATCTTTATGAATTCATTATTTTTTACAACCATATCGAATCTAGTTACACTGAAAAACTCGTTTCGAAATGCGTGAAGGTTGGACCAAGGAGGACGCAGTTACATCTACAGATGGTCCAGTAATTGGCCAATGATCATATCCGACCTACGTTCTAATATAAGATATACCAGGCAGGTCACGCGATATAAATCCATCTAAAAGTTTATGGCACATTTTATTTGGATTTTAAAATGTAACATAACAAGATGCACCGGACAATCTAATATTTATAGTTCTTAAAACTTGATTCAAATTGCGATATAATAGAAGGAAAACATGTGCAAAAGATACTTGGCGACAGACAGATGAATAAATTCATGCAGGTTATGCATATGAGGATACAGGTTTCGCAATTATCTACTTAGTGCATATTTAAAATACCGTGACCCTTTCTAGACAAGTTTCTTGGAATATCTTTATTGGATAAAATCTCTGATGTCTCACCAAAGCTTACGCAACCGCTACATAGCCTAATATTTAGTATTAGTTATAATACAATAGTTTTCCTGTTACATTTTTTAAATTGTTAATGAAGTCACATCACGAAACCGTGACATAATGAATGGGTGATAAATAATTGATAGGTCACCGTTAGCACCTCCGTCAACATATACAAATAGATACTACCGGAAGCTAAAATTTTAACGGCACATGACCATTTTATATTTCTATTAAAATAAAACTTGAGAAATAGTTACAAACCCTGAACGTTACATTTATTCACTTCTAAGCCTCTAACTAAATATAATTGACACGAGTCGATAGGGGTGATAATATATTTCAAATCACAAGTTGTCTTATTAACATCCTTGTCACATGTTGACAGAAGAAAGATTGGTATAAAAAAACTACCGCCTCGAATTTAGTTGCTGAATTTTTTTCATTCGCATAACTAAGACATGACACGTGGGAGAGGTATGCTGACGCACTAATTGGGCCGGCTAGTTCCATGTAATACCACGTGCTAACAGAATACTCAGCGTGAAACGGTACTGTGTTTCGCATTGGGATTGAGGATATCGAAGGCCATAAAAAGTGCCGCTTAAGAAGCGTAAAAAGCTGCCAACATAACCAATGCGCGGCCTGTGGTCCGGTTATTCATTGTTCATTGTCCGCTAACTCATAAAAAAAGACAAATAAGGAATAGTTTTAGCAAAACAAGATGTCATTAAAATATCGTAATTTATCTATATTAGCCATTGACGGAAATTCAGGGTCATTGCTTCTAATTTACATTAATATGGATCAAAAAGGGGAAGACGTTGTTAATGATAATTTGCGTTCATTGATGGACCGATCATTTGTCGGTAAACTTATGTGATATTAACCGACGGACTGATAAACTCTTCAATTCTGTTCGTAAATTCATAATAGAGTTAGCGCAAACAGCAAAGATATGAAGTCATACAAAAAACATTCCAAAATACAAAATTCAAACTAACTTATCTGTTTATGACATGTTATGAATGAACTTATCCTTTAAGAATACCGGCTATTAAAAAGTACTTATAGAAACAATGCATAAATCAATACTCAATACGTAAAAAGCGTACTTCAACGCTTATTATGTTCTAATGAATTATCGATTTATGAAAATGAGTATTATTTGTAAATGATATTAAGTTATTCGTATAAATATATAGAACACCAATAATTGTCATCGCATTGCAATTCTTTAGCTACTAATTTTCAATCTACGATATAACTAATTTTCCTAAATATGTAACGATAAATTCACGTATTTAGTAACTTAGAACTTTGACAAAATATAAACCATAACATATTTTCCAAATTTTGATTTTTCTTTAGTATACAAAAAATAGACCAATATAAAATAAGCTTCCGATACGTAGACGGTATCCCGAATTTAAAATATCCTTTTTGTTTCTAAGAATATTAGTAGGTATATTTTTTTATTTATTAGTTTTATATAGGATACAGGATAATAGGTAATAGAATGAAGGATACAGTAATATAAAAGATGGAAGCGAAAAGTTAACGCTTCATAGATGTCTTTTATTTTTAGATGCACTAAAATTAGAATCGCCCACAGATTTACATTCGGAAATTTCATATTGGGCTTAAGTGGACGCATCATATGTATTATGTACCTACAATCTCGGACGAGATGTATTAATCTAAATAAAAAGGGAGCATTGCACTTATTAAATATAAGTCTCAGAACATAGATTAGTAATTATAAAATCATAAAATAGTAATAATTATCATAAAATTCACCATCGAACATCGAGGCATAATACAAAGTTTTATCGCTTTCACCTCGATGCTTGTTGTTCCACAACCGACCGTTTTTTTTAAAGCATTTTGTGCCGCACACTACCTCTATGTGGAATCAACTCCCAGCAGGGATATTTCCAAACCACTACGACTTGAAAACCTACAAGAAAAGAGCGTACACTTTCCTCAAAGGCCGGTAACATATACGAGGATCTGCATGGGCTGGGGATGTCCATGTGCGGATGACCGCTTGCGCTAGGTGAGCCTTCTGCTCGTTTGCCGCCGATGGTATAAAATAAAAAATAAAAAAATTATAAAATGTAGATTTCCGGCTATAAATAATATAAATAAAAAAATAATAATAATACATATAAACATACTGAAACAATCGTATGAAATTTATAACTTTCAATAAGTTTTCGTGTGATTATGCATTCTAAAATACTTAAAATCATACATTTCCATTTGTGTACCAAAAAGCCGTACATTTAATGAGACTAGAATTAATCTATGATTAAATAATGTTTGCCTGATCATCTACTAAGAACATAAATTTATTGTCTCATATACTTAGTTTCGAAATATTCCAATTTACATATCAATAAATGCATACAAACAAAGTATGCAGTTATACAATTACACAGTGATCCTACGAGTTACTTTAATAACAACACAAATTAATACAAGAGAAGTAAATGATCGAAATTAATAAAAACATATTACTAGTTATATTCTTACTATACTGTGTAAACTCTATATAACGACACTGAAAGGACTGTGCATTTTATAGCGTTATAAAGATTTGTCGTTGAATGGAGAGAAAAGGTGGATGAAAGACAAGCTTAACCAACTAAAGCCAATTGATTTCGACGCTTTAGGGAATTTGTCGTTAAATCGAGGGACGTTACATGCAGTTAACACTGTATATATATATATATATATATATATATATATTACTAGTTATATTCTTACTATATTTGATTAAGTTGAGTAGATTTTAAACAAAAGACAATCATTAGTTACAATTAAAGTAGGTATATAATCGAATTTCACTCTAATTGCGATTCTGTTGAGACATATAAACACCTCTAAATATAGATACCACCACAACCACACAGAATACACAGCGTGAAACGGTACGTGTATTGTGTCTCGCAGAGTGAGTGAGGATATGGGAGGCCCTTAAAATGCCGCTTAAGTGGCGTAAAAGAGCCGGCAACATAACCCATGCGCGGACTTTGGCGAGGTTATCTTTGGGCGGCGTTATATATATATATATGATACGCGGCAGTATATAGGAGACCCAAGACTCAGACCTCCTCTGTTGTCCACTATACTATAAAAAAAATTTTTAGAATAAAACAATCTGAAATCCGATTGAAATCAATATTTACCTCCTTAATATTACCTGCAGTTGCTGCCATTTTATTTTAATTGTTTTTAAATTTATCACCGGTTGTCAACTAAAGAATACACAACTCTACCACATTGAAAACCACCTTGCTTAATATGATGCAAGTTTAAACCTCAAATTATATTGGAAGCCCCTTCACCTGAACAAGATGCTAGCGAGGCTATGGGAACCAACCACTTATTCAATTTGCCTTGAGTTATTAGGATTTATCAGCTAGAAGTCAACATTTTTTAAAGAATAATATATGATTAAAAGATCTAGAAACTATTCTATTTGTTGACAAATTGTTACACTGCCAGCTTGCTTGTTGCAGCTTGCAACTTGAATAAAAAAGTCAGCATTTATTCACCAGATGACCTATTAATAGAATATTTAAAATGTTGGTCAACAGAGAAATTTTTTTGCAATACTAATAGAAATGTAATGGGAATATGAGCATCCAATAAAAATAAAATAGCTAATTCTACAGTTTTGTAATTACATCGTGTAAATATTGTGTTTTAATGATGTTATCTTGTATTTGTACAATAAATAGTGCTTTTGTTAAACTTTACTACATAATATCAGCTTATCTACAGATTGCACTACAAGAATGTTATCAGAATCCAGTCACAGCTTCCTCCTTTTTGTTCAAAAAACAAAACATAACATGGCATAACAATTAGTATATTCAAATGTACTTATCTACTATTTGTTTTTTGATACTTTTATGATGTATTACTTTAAAAAAAATTGTAATATATAACTTGTAATATAAAAGTTAAAACTCATACCTATAGAAATACAAACCTGAAATCTTGTTGTTGATGGTTGATCTTTAAATCGAGATGGCTTTTCAATATCCCGAAAACTACTTTTCGTTACCGGCACTTTACGTATTCTTGGACCATGGTTACTTTTTTCGAGCAAACTGTCATTATCTTTTCTTGATTTAAATTGTAAGCCCGCTTCAATATCGGTTTCTTGTTTCGGAAAATCTGTTGGATACTGTATATTTCCATTTGTGGCAGCCATAGATTTAGCAGAACTGATTTTTCGAAAACGGCCAATAATAACGTCTTCTTCGTCATCCTGTCTAACCCCATCGGGAATTTCTTTTTTGGATGTAATTTCGACCTTTACAGGACTTAGTTCAATATCTTTTTGATGTGAACTCATTGTAAAAACACACGAGTGTAGTTTAAAATGGAATTTTATTAATTTTTTATAAAATAAAATTTATTATTTTCTTTGAAATAAAGTTTCTATGTACTTCACAGAAATAAATTATATTCTTGTAACGTGTAGAAGTTCATCGCGTGTATATAATTTACCAAACTTTCAAGTTAAAAAATCAATGTGCATTTTTAATAAGACAAAGGAAATATAATTAACAATAATAATTTGATTCAAATAGCGTGAACAAAATCATAACGAAACACACTACACACTTAGAACAGAGACATAATAAACTGAATTTCAAAATTTAAATTTCAGCTCATGGCTATGAAACGTCAATATATAACAGAACATTATACTAATTCATGTATGGATGTCAGACAAGTACGAATTGTTTTTATTTTGCTATAAATATAATCTTATTTAGTGACGAAATTTTTAAAGTCATTGGTTCAAATTTATTGAAATAGAATAAATTGATTTACCTATCGATGTTAATTTACTTACTTAAAATAATAGTATTTTTACATTAGTGGAATGTTAATTTTTATAAAGTATTATCAAAGATTACTAATAAACTATATACTGATACTTATTTTAATTTGTAAAATGATAAAATATGGATTCAGTGTGAGATATTTTTGTGGTTTTCTAGTAATTTGATAAGTTGCACTTGGTGGAAAAGTATAACTGTTTGCAACACCGTCAGACATCACAGTCCACATATATCCACAGTATGCAAAATTATTAACATTTAAACGGATAAGCTGTTGTTATAAAAATAAGGATCCTTTTATCCACTAACTACTTTTGGCTTTAATTCATGACCGTTTTCTGTCATGAGTCGCTTCTTAAGTCCTTATCAATAAAAATCTTGAATTTCATTTCGTACGGATAAAATAACGACAACCTGTTGTCTTTGTTTTTTGGGCTTTGGTATCCATTATCCATAACGTATAATTATATATTTTGTTGTAATAGCGAGAAGTATATATTTTCTAATAATTTGTGATCAGTGATGGGTTTTGATGAAGGTAGAATAACTTTAAGTAGTGAAAATGGAGCATATTATTCTGGACAAACAATTAATGGAAACTTAGTTTTTCCTCTGAATAAAAGCAAGAAATTCCGAGGTAAGTTAATATACTTAAGGACAAATTTATCTTGTGGTTATATTCATTAACCTGCATGTTATTGAAATAATCGTTGATAGAAAGTCTTGACAATTTTTATACCTATGCCTAGATTATTTGGTCAAGTTTTATTTACCAGCAATTTATAATATATATGTCTAAACGTTATATAATAAATAAGAACAGGATAATCAACTCTCAAAAAAAGTTACTGTTTACTGTTTTAACTTTTAGTATAAAAAAAATCTGGTTAAGTTCTATAAATGAAATGATAGCTCTAAATGTATCATGATACATTTAGAGCAAATTAAATAAAATTGATCCAAACATCAAATTTTAATTAAGACATGTTCTTATCTAAAAATTTAAACATATTTCGCTGATTGAAAGCATTATAAATAAAATATAATATTGCATTGTTGGAGTGATGTATGGTTTATCCCCACAGATGACTGTTTGAACTAATTCAGGGAAACAATGATTTTGACTGTTGTGGGATCAATGATTTTATTTTTATTATGATAAAATAAGTTAAAATGTAAAGAAGATAAAGATGTTAAAATGAAAAAAAATGTGATTATCATAAAAATGATACAACACACAGCATATCCAGCTCTTAAACAGGACTGTCACTTCTGATTAGACATCACATTTGAAATAAATAAATCTGGCCTTATTTCTTGGATCTGGATATATTAGTGCCAGTAATTTTAATTTTTAAGGTGTTCCATAAGTGGCTATGTGGTAATTTGTTATCTATTTACATAATTACAGGTATATATGCAAAGCTAAAGGGATATTGCAATGTTCATTGGACTAGTCATCACAGTCGTACAAACAGTGATGGAAAAAGAGAATCTTACACGGTTCAACATAATTCTTACGAGGAATATGTGAATTATAAGATCTTTCTAATAGGAGGAGAGCATGGTGAGATTAATTTATCTAATTGAACTTTCTTATTCACATTCTTAAAATACAATGCCAGAGTTATACAAGTATTATATGAAAGATAATTTTTTGAAATAACTTACTCCATCACAGGCAGTTTTAAAAATAAAACCAATAAGTAAGTGAAACATTTTGTTAAAGGTATCTGAAAATTTTATTTTGATCAAGACAAAATTGATTTAATCAATCATTATAGATTACATTCTTGAGAAATTTTTTTCGGAAGGCAAATAACTAGGAGGTTCACCTAGGATAAGTGGTCCTCCATCCACGCCGAGCCTTGCGGTAGAAATACCGGTTGATGACTGTAATGCTTAATGGACTATTAAAGCTTCTCAAAGAGGCTTCATATTTTATTTTAAATTTATTTCTTATAAATTTTTGTTTATACATATATACTTTATTATATATTTGTTATAATGTACTGAATCTATCTGAAGCAGCGTCAAATCGCCAACACCATCAATTTAAATGGTGTACTAGGTAATCTTAACTTTTAATATTAAAGAAACAGATTGTATTTTTATTATTAAAGAACATAATCTTGTACGAAAATTTTTAATTATAGAGAAACTATAAAAATCTTCTTTGTTTTTATTTGTGAAATTATAATTAAAAGATTTTTTCTTGATCGTTTTGCCACACTGAAGGCCCACATATGCAAATATAGTTATTGTTTAGTATGTTTTAGGAATTGTCATAAAACACTATATTACTAAAAGTGCAGTTTTCTCTATGATACCAGTAATAATTACAATTTTCAGGTGAGGTTGAAATACAACCAGGTAACTATGATTTTCCTTTTGAGTTCACGTTACCCGCAAATTGCCCTTCATCGTTCGAGGGCTCAGTGGGACATGTACGGTATGAAATTAAAGTGGTTGTGGATAGGGCCTTCAAAATCGACCAAGAGAAGAAGGTCGCTGTCCGTGTTATTGCGCCTTTGGATCTAAATCAGGATCCTTATTGTAAGGTGGGTAAATTCTTAAGTGGATATAGATTAATAATATTTATCGGCGCGACCAGTAATAAATATGAGTCACGCGCACCTGCTTTCGCTCTGTGACTCGCTGTGAAACCAGTAATAACGATGGCTCGTCATCAGTGGCAGTCATCGTCGGCTGCGTGAAATGGTAGTTTTACTTGTAACAGTTTTTCTATGTTTCGCTGACTGTCAATACATCCAATGTCCATGGGCGGCGGAAATCTCTCATTCTCCGTTGTCCGTTATATAATATATTTTTTTTATTATATAATAAAAAAATTGATAAGTATCTACGAAAAAAATCATTTCGGTTATATACATTAAAGTAAGAGACAGATATTTGTTTGTAATTGGAAAGTGAAAACATAAAAATTCTTAAACAGAAAATGAATGACTTTATAGCGACGTAAAATTTCAGGAACCAATGCAATTTGAATTTGAAGATACATACTGTTGCTGTTGTATCAGCCGTGGTGCCACGGATACCGTGGTGAAACTACCGATGTCCGGATATTGCCCAGGGCAAGCGATACCAATAGAAGTAGCCTGTGAGAATACGGGTAATGTAGAGATTGATGACATCAAATTGATGATTAATAAGGTTTGTGATGATCATGGTTATTATTATATAATAACAATAAGGATAAAATAGCTGAACCTAGTTTTAAGTTATCAAAAACAAATAAAAATACTTTCTTGGGATAATGTTTGCTTATATAATAATAAAATTCTTAAAGTGATAACTGAACTTACAGATAGTATATTCAATAATGTTGTAAAAAATACTTTAATAAAGTAAACTTATTCTAATGTAAATATACATAGAATACAAAGATGCATCGCAACTTCTGTATAACCCGGTCCGGACAATTATAATTTATTTGGTCTCTGGAAGGGCTTGACAGTGGCCGGGCGAGTGTGTTAATAATGTCACACCCGTGAGCGAGTCATGCTAAGTCCGGAGTGATACCAAGGGCTCACATAATACACAGCGTGAATTAGTAGTTGTACTTGAAGCGGTGCCTCTACTGTGTTTCGCTGAATGAGTGAGGATATCGGAGGGCCTTAAAATGCTGCCTTAGTGGCGTAAAAAGCAGGCAACACAGCCAATGCGCGGACTGTCCAAGGGCCGCGGTATTCTCTTAGCATATAATCGACCCAACTGTTCTGTTGTCCGCGATACTATAAAAAAACTATTGTAAATTAACTTGCAAAAGTGCCCCCTATGGAGCCTATTTGAACAAACGCTTTTGAGTTGAGTTGATAATATCATATAAAGAGAAATATAAATTTCAGATTGTGACATATCACGCATCAACAAACCCTGCCACGCAAGAAACAAATGATACTATAGCTGTAATCAAGAAGGGGCCGATTCCTGGAGACACTTCTCGTAACTGGACGGTCGAAATGATAGTGCCTTCTGTTGATATTTACAACCTGGCATCCTGTAGATACATTGATATACACTATGATTTTAAGGTACTTATTATTTCTCGCTGATAAACGTAGGCCTTTCCAAGTTTTATTATATAATAAAACATCAGTATTCATGGACACTTGGCTTAAGAGAGAAAGCTTAATAGAGTTTAGATAGGTGCACACATTTAGATGATAAGAAAACATACTCCATGGGAAATAATTTACGTGAAGCTATATCGTAAGATTTTTAGATTTGATTTCGATGCACGTTGAAGTTTTTACTTTTAATTTCAGGTACAGGTTTCACCGAGTGGATGTCACAGTGACTCGAAATCTCACAAACGCATTGTCATCGGAAACGTGCCTCTATTGGGCTATCAAGAGAATGTCCTGAATCCGCTTCAAGACCAAATGCCACATATTAATGCGCCAATTGTGAATCAACCTGTTTCATCATATCCTGGGAATATTCCTTTTCCCACTCCCGCATACCCAGGACCACCAACATACTCTCCATATCCTCAAGATCAAAATACATCACATGTGCCATATCCTCATGCTCAAAACCCTCCTCAAAACATGTTTTCCCCAAATCAATCATTCCCTCAGAGTCTTCCGTATCCCCAAGAAAAGAATCCATCACATTTTCCCGCTCCTAATTTACCAAATCCGTATCCCAATACACAAACTCCTTATCCCGCATCTAACCAAAATACTTTAATACGCACAAATCCACCATACCCCCAAACAAACCCATATTCTCAAACTCTCCAAGATGACCAGAACAAAGCAACAGGATTTGGTTTCATAATGCCAACAGCAATGCCAATGGGTAACAATTCACCTAACATGATGCCAGTAAGTAAAGTTTTTATAAACACAATTTTAATAAATACACTATTGTAATATAGGAATAATGTAATTAAAAATATAAAACATTACAAAATATATTGTGACAATACGTAATGATGTCTCAACGCCATCAAACCTATTTTTGTGTAAGCTTGTTCTTTTTCAAAGTTTAATCTTGTGTCACATTCTTTCAAAATAGTGAGACAAATTAACATATGGATAGATCAGACAAGTTATTATTTCTGGGACTAAATTCACTCTTTGATTAATAATATTTTGTAGGTAGTCACTCCCGTGAATCCATACGCCACTGCCAGCGCTCCGCCCGACAATCCCGACAAAGAAAAGCAATAATACAATCCTGCATTTTACTAACTATTTTGGATGTATTTTATATGATTAGGATTGTTTTGCTATATTTTGATACGGCCCAAGGCGAGGTTCGTGTCTCGCAGGAGACGCCTTTGCGCTAGTCGTGGCTAAAAATCAAATTCTCGCCTCAAAAGACGTTGCGAAGCTTGCATGTATGGCCGGCAGCAAATAATCCTTCCAAAAAAAATATTTTGAAAATGAAAATGGGTAGTTAGGACGGAGAGGTAGTATAGACAGACTTTAGCCATATTGTATGATAATAGTTTTGATGTATCCTTATTTGTCAAGGTTTATAAAATATTTTTTTTTTCCTATTTATTGCACAGAATACATATTAGTATAAGTATAAATTATAACTCAATCCAAAAACCCATTTAAAGAAATAAAGACTTATGCTACGATGTATTAAGTTCAAATTCCGACCATGCAATGCTAAATGCCTACAATAATAATCACCTAGATGTGCGCTCTCTTTCTATCGTGTAACTCACAACTTTTCTTACCGAATCAAGGCTGTCTCCTTTTTAAAAAATCAATATAATCTTAATTAAATATTAATACCTTTTTATTATATATTATACATATATATATTATATTATACTTTATATTATCCAGTGTTTATATATGGATCTGAAACGTGGTCGCTTACGATGGGTCTAATGGAGAAGCTCAGAGTCACTCAGCGAGCTATGGAGAG
>DWCF01004750.1:0-15641 GCA_018230265.1 Delias oraia | reverse complement strand
TAGCACATAGGCTATACTTTGCAATGATACTATGTGAATTGGCCAAAATATATTTAAAAACTGGCTGACCCGGGAAACATTGATATCCTTCTGAAATGATTGTATTATAAAACATACGAATATTATGTTGGGAATTTATAATATATAACAAATTACATAAATTAATTTAATAATTAAAACTTTTACTCAACTGTGTAAAAATATGAATCATTTTCATATTAAAAATAATTTCATCTCGTTGTTTATTGTTCCACATTTTTTAAAGCTAATCATTGTCGCTCAAAGACCTGCGTGCAAAGGTGCCAAGACGTATTGCTGATCAATCAAATTGAAATCATTCCAATACTTCTTGGGGAGCTTCACAAAAAGAGCGCACCTGTCCCTAAAAGGCCGGCAACGCAGCCGCAGCCCAGCGGAAGCTAGGGTTGGCCTAGATGAGACTCTTGTTCGTTTGCCTCACTATTTTAATAATAAGAATTGTTTTGTTTTGGACAGCCCTATTGCAATGAGCTAGTCTAGTTCCCAAATACGCCGTCTGTTCTAAATCCAATCTAGTCATTGCGACTAACATATCCTCTTTATCTAACATTACGTAATAGACAGAGACGTAACTAGAACACGGTGACGCAACAATTCTCGTACTATCTAAAATGTCACTACGTATGTCGTTTTCAATAATATTTCCATTTGATTACTGCCAATATTAATATATTAATATTATACTCCATAATATTGGAAATAGCAGGGTATATTAAGAAGTAAATAATTATGCCAACATTAAAAGTCCAAAATATTCATCATCTGTTATTAGTCTTAACAATGACGTTGACAGTCAAATGACAGATGACACATTAATGATGACAGACGACAGATTAAAGAAATAAATTCAATGATCTAAACTAAAAAAAAAACTATTAACAAACACTAACAATTATTTGAAGCTCAATATTACTCTTATTGTATCCACTGCAATTGATGCTAAAAGGCTTTTCTTGTTCACTATATTCCGTTCGCGTTAAGAAAATAGAGAGTCATGGTTCTTTAAATAAGACAATTAAAATGCAAATTAAAAAATCGAGTTCTTTCTAGCATTTTAATTAGATAATTTAAAAAAAAACAACGATTTCTACTAACTACTACGAACTATAATTTCATTCATTTTTTGCCGCGGGTACGTTGCCAGCTTTTATGGAATGTGTAGGCTCTTTTCTTGAAGGCCCCCAAGTCATATTGGTTTGGAAATACACCCACTGGCAACAGATTCCACAGAGAGCTTGTGCGCGGCACAAAATGCCTTAAAACGCTCAGTTGTGGAACGACAAACATCGAGGTGAAGATGAAACTTTGCATTCTGCCTCGATGTTCGATGATGAAATTCAGCAGCAGGGATCAATCCAAACAGCTCCTCCGAACCTTCTCCGTATTAGATGCGGTAGAAGATGCTGAGTGAAGCATCATTTCTACGCAAAGCCAAAGAATCAAACCGAAAAAGTAATTAATTCATTTGTATAGAATTTGGAGTTATCGTTAAAAAAAAATTACATAACAAATAGATTAAAAAAGTAGACTCAGCAATTGCAGTGGATAAAAATCTCAATTAAATACATTTACACAAATTCCATCTACATTCTAATTGTAACAATATTATTTTTATATAACATAATTCAGTTTTTATTAAAACATCTCTTCTAATTTTGCCATTTAACTTAGGTATTGGTTTTTGGGTGTGGCACCAATCCGTATACGATTCGTATTAGTAACAGCTTTGTACTCTAGCAATCTTGCAAACTACTGTGAACTCTGAATACAATTTATGTTTCGGTCTTTGGTGGGGCTTGACAGTAACCAAGCGAGTGTCTTGTCACGGTATTAACCGTGGCAGAACCATACTGACGCACTAATTGTGAGGACTCGGCTACGGAGTAATCACGGACTCACAGAATACCAGCTTGAAACAGTACTTGAGAGTTGGTTGAGAGAAGGACATCAGAGGCCCTTAAAATTATACCGCTCAATGGGCATAAAATCTCGGAAACCCATTTAAAGGCGGACTGTGGTGCGGTTGCGCATGACCAGCGGCACGACCATAAAGGGGTCACCTTGATCTTGATCTGTTGATCATAAAAAATATGCTCTTATATTTAGTATGGTGGCCAGATGAGTTATGAATTTATTGAATAAACATCACCGCTTTGTGAAATCTTCGATCACTCCAAAGAATACTTCAACAGTTGCATTTTCGTAATTTCGTATTCATTCAAGTTATCTATATTTTTCCTACATAAGCTGTTACTAACACGGTTTCTATACTCTCAAACAATGTATATGCTATTTTCCATGACAAAAATAGAAAATAAACTAAAACTTTGCATCGCCTAACCACAGAAAAATATCAATATTCAATTTTGCAAAAAATTAACCCGGGTCTTACATGTTCGTTATTTATCTACATATATGATCTGTGATTGATCTACATTAAATATCTGTTTTGTAAATCCAAGGGTTAAATTATATTTATTGTATAAGGGTTTAATCGTTTAAGAGGTTATGACTTGAATAACTAAAATAAATTAAGGTTAACTACAACTTTTAAACTACTTTTCTATATTATACCACCAGTACATCCTAAAGTACGATTTTGCAACAGATAAATTCTCTGTGGTATTAAACCTTTTTTAATTCTTAACAAAAAAAACGACTATAAACTTGATTTCGCTAATTAATAATAATTGCGGAAATTCAAAGCATTGATTTTAATTTATGTCAGATTGACAGATTGCAATGTTAATTATTCAAAACTTGTTTAAAAATATATAATCTTAATATTCAATTTAATGGTTTCCTTCGTCGGAAATTATCTATTTTTTCGTGAATTGTATTTATACGTTTTAGATTATCATAAAGTATATTTATTTTGTGAGTAGGTATATTTGATTTATTTTTAAAAATTGTAAGTATAAATATTAAGGAGATATATATAAAAGAGGTTTAATACCACAACATCAAACTCAACTGACACTGACGTTTCTACATAACATCACAAAACGTCAAAGTGTCAAACTACTCATTTTGTGCGATACGAACGACTCGACTCTCACCTACCGTAACAATAGACAAGTCTAATTAATTATAATATATTATATAACATTGACTCAATCCAATTCTTATATTTAAACGTCAATTTTAGCGAAAAGATTGTGAGGATTAATCGATTTTAGATTATTGCATCAAACTTAGCTCATTTTAGCTTAGGATGCGTCCAAAAGTGAGTTTTAAGCGCTCAAAACGCTGTAATACTTATTCAGCCGTGCCAAATGGCGACCTGTGATGGTATTACTTTCACTCACGGTAACACATCTATAGAGCCCAACTCTGTTTCAACCTTACCAATGGAGTTTATGATAGTATTAGTATCATACAAGTGTAACGAAAAATGGACCATGTGAGCTCTTACTAAACGTACTGTTTTATTGTCATTTTAGAAAATATGACCGTAAGCTTCCAAGCTAAGATGGATAAGACATTAAAGTTGCGTTGCTACATTTTTTTTACAGCAAACAATCTAAATCGATCAATATCGGAGGATTATATTTTATCGATGCTGCCTTAGACTAATTCCCAAGTAGTTGACATATTTCTGCGTCTATTTCTGTTCAGTAAAATAGGTTTTACAGACAGATTGGCGAGGCCCAACCGAGATATTTCTCGGAGTTTCTAACCTCTCAGACGAACGACAGTTTGACAGGGTATTCAAAATTAAAGTCTTTAATATGTCATTGATTAGTCCAATACTCTCAACCGATGTTTAAATCTACTAAGCAATGTACAGATAATCTAAATATATCCACCGTAAAATATAAAACTCCTCCTCACGTGAGATTTGACACAATGTCCTGTCACAGAAGGGTTAAAGTCAGAGATGTCATAGCAATGGAACGTCTAGTGCTCTGTGCGGGTGAAATGATTGTCTGGTAACAAATTGGGCTTATTTAATAACATACAATTTGTATTTAAAGTAGTATAAATACATCTTTATTAACAAATAGTAAATTATAATTATTTGTGTGATTTTTATGTAACCCAATTGTTATAACAATGATTTGTAAAGGTGGATTTATATTTGTCTGATGTGTGGCGACGTGGTGATGGCTAATTTTCACACTTATATTTTATATTCTGACGCTTGCTGGAGATATGTTGAAGCAATACAGCAGTAGCTCTAGGAAAGGTGACACGTTTTAAATGTTCTCCTACAACTTGTCCGATTCTGATTCAGATTAGGAAGGAGATATGCAATTTATGATACTGGCAACTTTATTAACAAAAGAAAGAAACAGAAAATATTAGATTCATCCACTGAATATAAAAAGAGAAATTAATATCGAGTTTCATTGTCGTATTACAGAGCTTGAAACATCCCTCCGCTCTGACTCAACCGCCATCGTTTCTGATGAGACACAACACAATATCCATTATTAGTATGAACGTCACTATACTAAATGTATGAAACCTAAACGCGTCACGTCAGACATCAGACAAATATAAATCCGCCTCAACTGTTATTAGCACAGCACTAGTGTCATTTACGTGAAGAAAATGTCAGAAATGGATGTGGCAATTGATATGAAACCAAGTCTCCATTAGATATTCAATGTTTAATGCGAATGTCCTAAAACCGCGACACAACGTTTCAAGATATACGAAATGGAAAACTAGATGGCGCTATAACAGATGATAGATCATAGACAATATTTGGCACATCCATTGCGACAGGGAAAGTTCAAGAAGCGAAATTCATATGTAACCATTCAGTCTTATGACGTTTGTTATAAACTGTTAACATTTTACTCCGGTTTCAAACGATGCCACTGCACTATGGTTTGTCGCGGCTTCGTGATCATGTCCTGCCAGTGTTTTGTCTCTGTCGCACCGGAACCGTTTTTGCCTGAAATTTTATTTTTCATACATTAATCGCTGAGACGGTCAAAGTTTTTTTTGCCATACAAATATGATAATTAGATATGCGCTGTCTCGAACTTTTTATGGGATTTATCAATCTCTATAACATTTCTCTACTAGATACAGGGGCGTGTAAGCAAATCTGCTGGGTCCCATGTACCCCCGGGGTACCTAAGGACCTTAGAAGAAGAAGGATAACTTTTCCCTACAATTTAATCATATATCTGTTATCGTTAAGGTTTAAGTTTTAGTTAGAAAAATAATGATCGATCACTTTTATGAGAGTTACTTTGCGAATCCAACTACTTTAAAATAGAGCCTTTTTATGATATTTATTACACATATTGCAATGATTCAAGTATTGTTTGAATTTATGCACCAAAAATATGTAATAAACACGACTAGACTACGCTAGGCTTATAATCATGTATTTCAATATTGCAAAGAGCTGAGAAATAGGTTGTGAAATTTCGGTTTGTAACTATACTCATACTAGCTGACTCGACAAATCTTGTTTTGCCATATAAATATGAAAGTTATACGATATAAAATGCTATCGCAGGATTTTTCTTGGCATTATCAAATTATTTACAACTCAATCGTTATCTTTTGGACCGTGTCCGTGAATACGCAAATCGGACTACCACGAAAAATACCTTTAATTAAACTATGTAATCTTTAGCCAAATATTATCTATTGAAAGATCTTGCACGATCGATTCAGTAGATCACACAACTCCATAAACTTAAGCTTCCACATTAGTATAGACAACTTACCAGCCAACAATATCCGACCAATCAGCTCATTCCTGCCAATATTATCAAAATCCATGACCTGCACGTCCAAGGAGCACTCCCGGATCTTCTCCCAGGGCACGTTGAACGAGAACGAATCATTGAAGACCGGGTTCAGCGTACACTTGAACACAGCCGTTTTGCGTTTCTCAATACGCTTATCACCGAATTGGAGCCACACCTTCACGTACGGATCTGTAATGGTAAATTGTCAATGTCAAACTGTTGTCAAAAACATCAGAGTCAAAGTTTTAATTGAGATACAGACGCCTTAATTGTTGAAAACCACGCTGAAACATGTGTTGATGTGCACTCCGTCCTGCGTCCGGAGTGATACGACGATTAGACAGAATACTGGCATAAAATTTACTGTATTTCGCTGTGTAATAGAGGCACTGTACCGCCTAAATGTTGTAAAAGCCGGCAGGACAACCAAAGTGCGAATTATGTCACGTTGTCTGCTATATACAGTAAATTCTAAAAATATTATGTATATGTCTGTTCGTTAAGTGATTAATATTGATTATACGGCCGACTAAGTTGTATACCGACAGCACAAATAAATCCCGGATTACTGCGCGGTTGTCCATGGGCAGCGGTGCTTACCATAAAGGAGACCCGCTCGATCCGTCACATGATTTTAAGTAAAAATATAATTAATTAATTCTATTATACATTCTGTTCAAAACAGACATGAATGTAAAAGGTTGGAGGCGACCTTTGTCGAGTTGCAAGTGGATCAGAAAATGTTAACAAAACCTCAAATACTAGACAAATAGGCTTTAATATTATATAGAGGCTTTTAAGTTAATTATATAGAGTAGAGAGAGAGAGAGAGAGTGAGCTACAGACCTTGATAAATAAATAGAGAATTAATAAAAAAGAACCAACCTCTAGAGAAGAATGAATTAACTAAAAATAACATAAATTTAACTTAATTTAAACGGAGTCTATCATTTGTCAGTTTCTTTAATTAAACGACTTCGCGCTGCTAACGACTGCGAAGAAATTGTGTTCTCCATTAAAAAAAAGCTAAGTTTATAAATCAAGAAGTCGAGGAAATCTGATGCCAATTAGATTGTGACACAGTATAAAAACAGTTGTTTTGAATATAAACGTTGGTATGTATTCATTGAAAAAATTTATAACTGGATATCTTCACTAGAAGTGCAATTTTCTAATTAAATTAATAAAAAAATTAGAAACTTTAAGTGTACAAGGATATATAATACGACAGTGCGTGTAATAATTTCATCATCGTCATTATCATTTCAGACGTAAGACATCCACTGCTGGACATAGGACCCTTAGATATCCATGAATACCTGTCGGAGGCGACCTGCATCCAGCGTCTTATAATAATTATTTATTTCCATACAAAACCAAAATCAACTATTCTGAAGAAAGTATTACTTTCTCTGCATTTAAGACAATCTTTACTTACGACTCGTTAAATTTTATTTATAACATTTACATATATTATGGTCAAATATATTTTTATTATAAAGAAATATGTATGTAATATAAATAATATGTTATGTTTCTATAAAAACGCATATTTATAAAGCTACCACACAGCGAGGGATATCGGGTATCAAACCCAAAGTTGATTTCAATAATTTTTAATTTATGATTGTAAGTATTGTAGGTACGAACTCTGGATGGACTGAGCAATAACCGGACGAGTGTATTAAAAAAATTGTATGTGAAGTCAAAATTTCTCATAGTACCTACGCGGGTACGTAGTATTTTTGATAAATACACTTGGTGATTCTAGTATTGTATAGATACTTAGGTCGACTGCGTATTTCTCAATACTTAGTAAGACGGATATAGTAAATTTTAAAAATTCAACATATTTAATTGAAAAAACACGTAAGAAAATATAACGAAATATTTAAAAATTTTAATATGCAGCAACTGTTTGAATCGACCTGTGCTGATGATAAACAGGGACCATATTTTACTGGCAAATCAAGAGGGAATGAGAGTTCTCGCGAAAATTTATCGTTTTTGCAATTTTAATTCAGACGATTAGTTCAACTTTAGTATCAACTTTTTCAATTATTTCACTTCAAAAACGTTGAAAAAAATAAGAAAATAATTCACTAATACGGCCGAAGTGATACCATGACTAATAGAATACCAGCATGAAACAGTACTTCCATCTATTGTGTTTCGCTGAGTGATGATACAATATGTTACGACCCAAGAAGCTAACATATAACACTTAAACAGCGCAAAAGCCGGCATCACACCCAAAATGCAGGCCATCATCTTTTACTATCTAAGTGACAAGCCTGTCCTGTTGTTTAATATACACACATAAGAGAGTAAAACAAATTTTTTTGATAAAAACAAACCATATGTACCATGCTCGAAAAATAGAAATTTCATTTTAGTATGGCATTTATCTACAAATTATATAGAACACAACTGTTCTATTCTCAAATAAAAATAGAAAATCGATATTTAAAGTCAATTATTTTAATAAATTTAAATTAAATTTAAACAATCCCTTCAATAATATTTTCTTATTAATTTTATTTAATAGTAATAGTAATAATAATAAAAAAATACGTATTCGCCATGACGCCATTTTGCTCATTGCTTTAGAAGACAGCTATAGAACTTAAAGAAATTTATTTGATTGCTAATATTTTTTTTAAATTCTATAGCGGACAACGGAGCAGGTGGGTCTCCTATATGGTAAGAGAACTCCGCCGCTCATGAACAACCACGCCACAGTCCGCGCATGGTTGTGTTGCCGGCTTTTGACGCCGCTTAAGCGGCATTTCTAAGGGCCTCCGATATCCTCACTCACTCTGCGAAACACAGTCCAAATACGCTGAGTATTCTGTGAGCATATGGTATCACTTCGGACGAGCCCGACCAATTCGAGCGTCAGCATATGCTTCGGCATGGCTCTCCCACGAGTATTATTATATATATTATATACGGGTATATTATATTTTTATTTTTTTTGATATTCGTATTTAGAAAACCTATATAACAGTATATATAGAAGATTTTCCACAGGTTATCTAAGTTACGTATACATAGAAATGTAAAATCAATTTTAGCGAACGGAAATTACAAACGGAGATGCTGTTACTAGATAGGAAATTAATTAAAAAGATAAATGTATAATTTAACAAATACAACAGGATGAACTTTCGACAAATAATATATTTGACGCCAGTATCAGTGAAAATGCCGCTTAAGTGGCGTAAAAAGCCGGCAACACAACCCAGGCGCGGAATGTGGCGCGGTTGTCTATGGGCGGCGGTGTTCTCTTACGATGTAGGAGATTCTTACGATGTCGTGGGCCTGCCTTCTCCTTATTTCCCTTTTTTAATTGATTATTTGTGGTCAAATATTTTTTTTTATTGTATTTGTGTCTGTGTGTAATGAAAACCGGCATTTTTTTTTTATTTGATTAAAAGACTACCCTTTTTAAACAAAAATTAGTAATATTATGTATTTTGTGTGTGTGTGTGTGTGCGTATGGCTCAAAACCGGCGTAGTTACAATTTTTTATTAAAAATACTACCCCTTTTAAACAAAAAATAGGGTATTCATATAAATCCTTATGGTAAGATATAGTATGTAAACTTACCAGATTTTCCATTGATATCTTTCGCTTTCAGGTTGCGTGCTTTGAGGAGGGTCAGGGTGAGAACACTGTTGCTTGGATGGTAGCACAGCGAAGTCAGCAACTCCCCACATTTATCCTTCGCTGGTGGTTTTAACGCTTTCCAGAAGGACGGCTTCTCGCTGAAGTCAACCTGAAATATTCACCCGTTTTAATTATATATGTACTTACTAACCGATTGCTCACTTTATTATCTCTAAAAGGCCAGCAGCGCACCCGTGGCTCTGCAAGGGCTGTGGGTGTCCATGGCCGGAGAACTGTTTATTCTAGGCGAGCCTCCTGCTCACACAGTTTTAAAAAAAAAACACTTAGTTTAATTTCGAAAGCTATCAATAATTTAATAAAAATCAAATGAAATTCACATAAGCAGATATCGGAACGTTTTTAAATCAAATTTTAACCTTAAAACTCTTGTGACGATGTAACACACTAAATCTTCCAGCAACTAAGCACTTTCTATATGTGTAAAATAAAGCGCCAAAATGACTGTATTCCGATCTATGCGAATAAAGTCGACAGTCAAGTATAAGATTTAACAGTTTCTAATAATAAAATATCTTTACAACACATATACAAGTTGACGGCCTCGTAGCTTAATTGTTCTAAAAGTGTACCATAAAGCGAGAGGTGTCTGGTTCGAATCCCGGTCCGGAAAATTATAATGTAATCTATAATTTATTCGGTCTCTGGAAGGGCTTGTCAGTGGCCAGGCGAAGGTCTTAATACTGTTGCACTCGTGGGAGAGCCGTGCTGAAGCATACACTGACGCACTAATTCGGCCGGCTTGTATGAAGTGATACCACGGGATCACAGAATACTCAACGTGAAATAGTACGTGTACTGTGTTTAGCAGAGTGAGTGAGGATATCGGAGACCTTAAAATATACAATATATAATAAAATACAACGTAAAATCGCTCCGTGACGAAAACTCATTTAAGGCGTCAGTAATAATAAACATTAAATGTGACTTAATAAAATGAAACAATTATTCTGAACGATATGAAAAATTCAAAAATGATTTGTCAATAACATTTTATAGAACTCACAGAATACTCAGCGTGAAACGATACTTAAAAATGACGCTTAAGTGGCGTAAAAAATCGGCAACACAACCAATGCACGGACTGTGACGCGGTTGTCCATTGGCGGCGGTGTTCTCTTACCATATAAGAGACCCACCTGATCCGTTGTCCGCTATAGTATAAAAAAGCAAAATAACTTATTACATTTCTGACTTTTAATGAAACTGCACAGTTATCGGCGCCATCAAAACAAACATGTCCAATTCAAACGTTAATCACAGCTTATAATTAAATTATTCAATGAATTAACTACACGTTGCATCAATATAATCATGCAATATAAATATTCATATTAATTAAATTATCTTCAACATAACATTAAACTTTTATATTAATAAATAATATACAATTAAGTGACATTAACTTTTTTTATATAATATTTTATATAACTTTTATATTAAAAGTGGAGGAAGATTTTTTAATAGAATATTATTGTTCTTTTTAGTTAGTGTTTAAATCTATAATTTATACAGTGTCTGGAAAGCCTTGACAGTGGGCAAGCGGGTGTCTTAATACTATCGCATCCGTTGGAGAATCATGCTGAAGTATAAAACTCAGAGTGAAACGGTGGTTGTACTTGAAACGGTGTTTCTACAGTTATTCGCTGAGCGAGTGAGGATATCGGATGGACTTAAAAGTTCTGCCCAAGTGGCATTAAAACCCTACAAAAACAACCAATGCGCGGACAAAAGATTTAAGATCTATAGTCGTCTATAATAAGAAAGAAAATTTCAAACTAAATTCGATGAATACATAATTTCGCAACAATTTAGAATTTCATCGGAAACATTAATAAACAGCAATTCTAAATCTGTCAATAGAAGCTGTGCTTGTTTTGGGCTTGCTCACAAATTTTCACAGGCGTGGAAACTTAGACGAACTTATGAACAAACACTTGTCTTTGAGCTAACTCAATTCATCACGTTTGCATAGCTTATACAATATATTGGTTTGTGTTAGCAATAATTAAATTTTATAGGGAAAAAACCCGGCAAACGGTGTTTTGCCTTAGACATTATTACTAGGGAATATTTATGAGAGCATCGTAGGTAAGTGATAAAATGATAAGTCTACCATAAATAATTATAATTTAATTTATAATTTATTCGACGTGTGTAGCAGGGTTTGACAGTGGCTGGGCGAAAGTCTTAATAATATCGCTCGCATGGGAGAGACATACTGAAGCATATGCTGACGCACTAATTGAGCCTGCTCGTTCGAAATGATACCACAGGCTAACAGAATAATTAATGTGAAATGGTAGCTGTAATTGAAACGGTGCTTCTACTGTGTTTCGCTGAGTGAGTTTGGATATCGGAGGCCCTTAAAAATGCCGCTTAATTGTTGTAGAAAAGCCGCCAACACAACCAATACATGGACTGTGGCGTGATTGTCCAAGGGCAGCGGTGTTCTTTTCTCATATAGAAGACCTGCTTACTCAATTGCTCGCTATACCATAAAAAATAGATATACTGAGATTCAAGATCAATCAAATTCAGTCGGGTTTTTTTTTAAAATATATATATATTAGTAGATTAATAGATTTATTAATCTTTGAATCCCAAGCCAGTGTATCGCTAAGAACTCTTGTACTTTGCACTACCAATTTATTATATATATATTACATTTATTTAGTCCGTCATTTCGTTAGAAAAGAACGAGCACACACCTTCCACCCACCTAACTGGGTAACTCGCAGTTGGACTATAGCGGTCAAAATTACGTTAGTTTTGTAATACTTGCCCTATATTTTATGAAAATCAAAATGCAAATTGAGGTTCACCTAGGATAAACGGTCCTTCACCTATGGAAACCCCAAACTCTAAGTGCGTTGCCGGCCTATATGATTTAGGTACGATTTTTTGAAAGTCTCCAAACCGTATTTGAATCGTTATTCATATATTTATGTGAATATCACAAGTTTATATTACCTGACATAGAGGAAGAAACACTTCGCCAATGGAATCATCTCGGGAGAAACGATCGTAGTCAAAAACATGCAAGTGGAGAACCTGAAATATATAACACATTATTTAAAGAAATTTCAGCTTTTTATATTATAGAACAATTTAATTTTATAAATACAATTATATAAGAATTAACGCAAATGTTATTTATATATTATATGATTCCTTATATGTATATGTATAAAACCTCTTTGTATATTCTTTTCCTTTTCTTTCTATAATCTATAAATGTGTTACCGATGACAGCTGTCAGCGGTGACTGATAGGTATCAGTCTTTATACAATAATAATATTGTAATTAAAAGTTAAAATTATTTTTAATATTATTGTGTACTATTATTATAAGATATAAGAAAGGGCATTACATGTAGTTTTTGGAGTTTTTTCAAAAACATAATTAAGTATTTTTTAACACAATATAAAAAAATTATATAAATTTATATTACATTTATCATAACATAAGGAAACATTCTTTGCTATAATTAGTAATATATTATGAGCTAAAATATTATTATTTCCAATTTTTGTGTATTTATATACTTAAAAAAAATTAAATTACTTCTATGAAATATACGAACTAAAAAATGATAGAATGGTACCAGAGAGATGGTACTACAAAAAGACGATTTGCTGATATATTCTATAAAAGTTGACCACAACCAATTTAGGTGGCACCGGAGTGGGCTACCCAGCGAGAAATATTACTTGTACGGTGTTTCGCCGAGCGAGGGTATCGTATATACTAAGTTAAACCGCTTAAGCGGCACAAAAACCCGTCAACAAACCAAAGCCTGGATTTCGACGTACTTGTCCGTGGGCGGTGGTGATCTCTTACCATTAGGAGAGCTCTCTACAGATATACTACCAGATAAAGCACTAACTATATAATATTAAAATGAAATTTATGTCTTATTAAAGATATTTAATTAATTGTCAATTTATATCAGAGAAAATGGTTAGGCTACTAATTTCACTCTAACTGAAAATAGTTTCAGAAAATTTCGTGATCACTCGACCGTAAACTCAAAATGACCGCTAAAGAGTTTAAAAATTAATATTTTTACTAAAAACTAACATTTCAAAAGGAAAACTTTTAGACAGCTTTTGTGTATCGAGTTTTCCAACTGTGGAAATCAAGTGTCGTGAAGGAAAATCTTTAGAATAAGTTCTTGAAGAAAATTGCTACTTGAAAGTCTGTTGTTTGAATTCTTAGTATATTCTATTATATTTTACCTCTTAAATAAAATCAGATCTTTTAGGTACCTATAGCGGACTACGGTGTGTTTCCTATATGTTATGAGAACACCGCCGCCGATGGACAACCGTGCTACAGTCCGTGAATTAGTTGAGTTGCCGGCTATTTACGCTGAATAATTTTGTTTAAAAGTGACACAGCGCTTTATCAACAATAAATGTCAGATCGAATAATAACAGTGTTAACACATCGCTTTTTATAAAACTGGCGGAAAACTCATCTATGATAAGCGGTTCGCCGTCCATGGACAAACTCAGCCGTTACGCGGGAGTGTCGCCTTTTAGCCGGCCTTTTTTGGAAAGGACAAAGTCGTATTGCTTTGCATACCTGCAGGCATCAGATACTCCGGTTTTTAATTAAGTTTAGTTAATTCTATTTTACCTTAATGCAGCGTTAAAAGCGATACAAAATACTAATCCAGCGAAAGGATGATATGTAATACATACCCGGGCCTGTAGCTTTTGAATTGGAAATCCTTCAAAGTAAAACGTCTCATTCCATCGAGGATTGAGTGTTCGACGCTTGATCTTCGTCTCCAGGCGATGTTTTTTATCAGGCAGTAGGGTCACGCGGACATAAGGGTCGGATGTGCCACTCAAATCCTTTGCCGGGAGCTCCTTGCCCTGAAAAGAAAAAAATACGTGTATAACATTGCTACCGCCGTTTCAAAATACATGGCTGTAGTGCTAAGTGGTAGTCGAAACATGTTTTTTTATTCTACAGCGGACAACGGAGCAGGTGGATATCCTATATCGTAGGAGAATACCGCCGCCTATGAACAACCGCGCCACATTCCGCGCATTGGGTGGGTTGCTTTTTACGCCGCGTAAGCGTCAGTTTTAATGGTTTCCGATATCCTCACTGCAAAACACATTTCAAGTACCATTTCACTCTGAGTATTCTGTGAGTATTCTCTCCTACGGATGTGAAAGTTTTAAAACACTCGCCCGGCCACTCTCAAACCCTTCCAGACACCCAATAAATTATAATTTATATTTGTCCGGACCGGAATTTGAACCCGATACCTATCGCTTCATTGTACACTTTTAAAACCATTAAGCTACGAGGCTTTTTTTATGGTTTGTAATAGGAAGAATGCTATGGAGAATGCTTGCTTTTCTGAGCATAGATTCAGAAATCGAGGCTCAAATCGCCTCTCGACGCTGCCTATATTGCCGCCCAGGGTGACCCACACTTTAGGAAGTCTTGCGATATATGCTAATTGTGGCTATCAGCTACTGCCTTACGAAATTTCATTAAAATCTGTCCATATTTCCTCAAGTTATTAAAATGACCTGATATTTCCATATTGTTATATTATAGAAATAATTTAATAATATTGTTTGAATCTCATAATATTACGTTTCTTTGAGTTATTCATTAGGATAATATTAAAAACAAATTGTTCGTGATTTTAATAATATGCTCTGTATACAAAAACCGTACCTTTACATAGAAATATTTGTTACGCGTGTTAGCTTCAATTTGACACAAACAATATAAATTATATAATAATTGTTATAATAAAATTCTCATGTCATGTTCGTTATGAAACAATTTTATAATGAGTGGACTGATTTTTACGCTGTTATGAGCCCGTGGTATAACTTCCAACAAACCTGATGAGTTTCGTCATGGATCTGCCATGGGTAAAGATTTTTTTAATGTTAACGGTAGCAAACGAGCAGGGAGCTCATAGGTGGTCTCCGTACCTGAACACCCCTAGCGGTGTGTTGCCGGCCTTTAAGGGATTGTTACATTCATTTTTGAAGGTCCCTGAGTCGTATTGGTTACGAAATACAGCTAGTTATTTCCATAAAGCTTAGTGGACCGACAAAATTCCGTTTCTATTATAGTATAGCGGACAACGGAGCAGGTGGGTCTCCTATATGGTAAGAGAACACCGCCGCCCATGGACAACCGCGCC